>JANIJI010000004.1:4142500-4192500 GCA_024500535.1 Leptonema lineaticorne | reverse complement strand
AATGAATGATATTTGCTTTGTGCTATATATATATATATATATATATATATATATATATATATTATAAAAAAGCGTTTCGAATTTTATTGGGCAATATTTGCATTTTTATTAGCTCACCGCATAATTTAATTACACGGAGAGCTTTTTATGTGTTTGATTGTTTTTTTTTCGTCCCATAATATTCATAAAAAAATTAAATTATATATGAGAAAATATCGTTTTTTATTCAATAATTTAATTAATTTTGCATATTATGCATTTTAAATTTAAAATTATACTATTATGAATATTTTCATTGTATTTAAGGTATTGGAAAATAGATATTTAAATGAAAATATATTTTATTACAGTTCAATATGATATTTTAAAAATTTTACACGCAAAATCAACGGCAATAAAATAAATGAAAATATACGACGTGCGATGCGAAAAATAGAAAAAAAATATATTAATTAAAAAAGTGTCCATTTCCGTTTTTACGACTGAAAAATTTCCGCCTAATAAATGCAAGTAATATACGAGAGTTTAATAAGCTAGATGAAAATCTAGGAACTGGTTTCGTATGAAAATATTTCAGCAAATAAATAAAAACATTAGCATGAAAAGTGGCTCCATTAGTGGCTTTTAGGCTATGTAAATATTATCGAAGCAAAGTGGCGGTTCAAGTTGTTACTTTTTGAAACGTATACGGAAGTGGAAATGGAATCGACACACATATCATATATTTCCATTGTGCCACGAAGGGATGAGGCGAAAGGGAAAAAACACAGGGAAAAGCCTATAATGACCGCCTTTACGGCTGAACCGATAAAATGTTGTGTCATACAAGTATTACGGAAAATATACAGTTGGATCGTAAGTCACGTGCAATTGATGTATAGATTACAAAAGTTTTATTTTTATTTTATTTTTGATTATACGTTTTGGTTGAAACTGAAAATGGAATTTTTAAATTATATATGTGAAAGAGTTGTCTTGTGTGCTATAATTTAGTATTTTTTTTTATATACTATTTAATATCATATTACGAATAGTCATATTGTATAGTTGAGTTGTCTATTATGTAATTCCATATATTTTTTATAATACTAAAAAAAAAAATAAACAATAAAATATATCAATATTTTGATAAATTAATATATAATTGATAAACAAGCACACAAACAAATAGATAATTAATATTATTTATAAATATGTATATTTACAATATCGATTTCGAAAGTTAAATATTGACAAAATACAAATTTTCCATTTATAAAATTCAAATTATTAATATAAATGTTGATTTAATAATGAAAAAATATAATTTAACACCCTTATTTCGTTGCAATCGTTATTTCGTTTTAATTCAATGACAAAAGTAGCAACAAACGCCTTTCAATAATAGACAGATTTTTCCTTTTATATACATTCCTTTTTTTCTATATATATTATATATAGAAAAAAAGGAATATATACTATACAAATATAACCCGTTCACACCCTCTGAATTTTCCTTTAACCCGTCACGCAACAATAATAATCCGATCGGAAATCTGCACAGCTGTAAAAGACGTTAAGGAAAATTAACACAAGGCATAGTAGAGACACGGAGCGCGCGGGGCTCGGAAAAGCGATGGAAAATTCGATTTTAATTCGGCCCCGGAAAATTCACGGATATAATTTTAACTGTGCGCCTCTCGTGAAAAGATGGTGCATATTAGATTTCGATTCGATTCCAATATGAGATAGTCGAAAGTATAACGGAAAACATGTACAATTTGTATCATAAATGGATTATTAATTTTTGATTAATATATTATATTATAACTTTCAATAACAAATGATAATATTCAAATTATAGTTTTATTATTTTTATAAGAACGTTAATATATATTAAAAATTTAATAATGAAATCATTTTTTTATCCTGTTATATATCATGCATAATATTGATAAAATATTTTCATATATAATATATCACAATTATAATAAATTAAAATTAATATTATATATAAAAAATAAACATTATTATAATAAATCAAATTTCCATATACATTTTGATTTAATTTTTGTTAAATGTATTTAATATGAAATAAAACAGAAAAAATATTGTTATTATTTTTTTTCTAATAAAATCTAATTATAAAGATCATTAAGAGGGAAAAAAACGTTTTTTTTTCCTGAGCTGAAAAATTATCGTTATTGCTTTATAATATTCTAATTGCTTCCGGTTCAAAAACAAAAAAAAATAACAACACGATAAATTAAAGATTACGACACAATTAAGATACGCTCACAATATCGAAATTAAAATCTTACGACCCTTACGAGTCCATAAAAAAATGCTTACATTCCAAAAAAAGAAATATATGTATGAAACTAAAATAAAATTACGAAAAAGTGGTCACAGTACAAAAAAAAACGTTGAAGAATTCGACACTCGTTCGGTATTTAACGACGAATTAATTAAATAAACATTGTTTTATATACATACATACATACATATATATATATATATATATATATATATATATATATATATATATATATATATATATATATATATATATATATATATACTATAAATATAAATGCATTTATATATACATACACATATATAATGAGCGTGTACAGATTTATAAGTATTCATATATACGACCGTTATAAAAACCTTTATTTATTTATAATAGGGCCTATAATGAAATAACCTCGATAAGCCTTAATGACCCACGAATAACAAGAAAACGAAAGAGTTAAAAGGTATATATATATATATATATATATATATATATATAAATATATATATATATATATATATATATATATATATATATATATATATATATATATGTAAGGGTCGTAAAATGTAAACGATACACATAAATACAGATGAATGTTCGAATATGTGCACATATTTTTATAGTTTTGTACGAATGTGTTGGCGTGTTTAGGTTCTCTACTTTCGCACAAGTCGAATTGATGAAATAATTAAAAAAAAAATGGACGATTTTGATTGAATATTATATGAACCAATATATTTTACTATATGTTTGTATATATTATGAAATATTAATATGTAATTAAAATTTACCGATTTTTTTATCTAAAACAAGCGGACCTGTGTGCGAATTCGCATACGTGCCCACCCGTATAAGTCATAAAAAGTACACACTTTTATATATATAAATTTTAGTATAATAATAATTAATTTAAAATATCGATATTTTTATAGAAAAAATAAATCATTAATCAATTATTGATATTATATAGGTCCTTATTTTTTTCTGCTTATAGTGAAAATATATAATCAGTGACATATATCGTATATCGTGAGAATATAACAGACTTTTGCATTTTAAATAATATATATGTATATATAAAAGTAGAGCATCATACACATACACACACACACACACCTATATATATATATATATATATATATATATATATATATATATTATGTTGATCCATTTTATACGATGGCAATAAAATTCCATCACAAATACCGCGATTAGGCTTCGAGGGGGTGGTCTGCGGTGTACGTATTTTTTTTTTGCACCCTCGGTCCCGTTTTACGACGCAATAAATCATCGGATTGAATTGAATTGAATCGAAAACGGACTCACTTGGTTTATCTAAGTCGCTGATGAACTCTTCGGCGTCTATATAGGACTTGGCCTCGACTTTCGTGAACGCTATCGCAGCCTGTACCGCCAAAATCAGGACCAGGCACTTCGTCATCATCCTGTGGCTGGTGATACACTCGCGTTTATAGCACTTTTTTAATCTCACGATCATGTTTTTTATTACGAACGATCAATTTTTTATTTATTATTATAATTATTAATTATTCGTTTTGTGCGCGAATCTTTTTTTTATCAATAAAAAAAATGATATACACGAATTCAGGATATAATTAGTGTTGTTTTTATTGATTAATTATGTGATTAAACACGTTTGCGCCAACGCGTCGACACCTGCAATAGAAATGGATAAATAATTAATTTACTACATGTAATAAATTATTTTTTAATTAATTTATATATGATTTATATACTGACAAATCTATAAATGTAAATAATAAAATATAAATTGAAATATATATATATAGTGAATGGAAGAATTAGAACGTTCAAATTATTCATATTAAAAATCAATAGTATTATCTAAATATTGTTGTTTATCCTAAAATATACTACTATTATTTTTAAAATATTAAATCATTAAATAGATATTAAATGAAAAATAAAGAAAATCAAAATATGTCATCAAACATCATATTTTTTTTAAATTATTTTAATGCTCTTATGTTTCATTTTGAGTCAAAATTGAAAAACATGATTTGAAAATTAGTTATTAAGTATAAACTAATAAAAAATATGTATGGTTTTATAACACTTTTCCCAACTACTGATGGACAATGATTAAGAAAATTGTTAAAAATTAATTAGATTTTTAGTACAAAAATGGTTTATTATAATAATTATGAATTAAAATGATTAGTATTAGCGAATGATGAAATTTTAGTATACGAATATAATTTATTTTTTATTTTATTTAAAACTTAAAAAAAAATTCAAAATAAATAATTATATAAAAACATACACACACACATATTTATTGAAATAAAATAAAGAATTCCAAATGTCACAGTTCTAACGGTAAACGAATAAGCGAAAAACGCTGTCACGTATTAAATTATCGCATCGTTAGAGAACAGAAAGGAAGACGGAGTAAAAGGACCAATATATATATATATATATATATATATATATATATATATATATATATATATATATATATATATATATATATATATATATATATATATATATATATATATATATATATATATATATATATATATATATATGGTATATACGATAAAAAAAACGTCGAAGGATCCAGGATACGAAAAAAAATAAATATATATACATATAAATTTAAGGGGGGTATTTTTTCGATGAAATAAAAAAAATTGTCGATTCCGAAACGAAAACAAAAGTGGCGTTTGCGTGAATTTATTGATCGCACTTCGAGTTTCTTACGTAAATTTGACGTATGATCGACAAATGAAAGTCGCATTATCGTCGTCGCCATGTATATAAATCGTGGCGGAAAAAAGGTGAAATTAGATACTGGGGTCGTTAGAAAACCTAAGATGTAAGTGCATATTTTTAAATAATTTTCTTATATATAATATAATATATATATATATATATATATTTTTAAATATTTTCACTTGATACATCCGAATATTTAAATATATATACAAAGACTCATTATTAATCAATATATACCCAAAATACAAAATATACACATTTGATAATAATCTATATAATAAAATACATATTTTTAAATATAATTTTGCTTTGAAATAAATCCCATTCATGTAAAGAATTATTTTTATCTGGATATACTTTGATAGATGATATCGTTTATTATTGTATATATAAATATATAGTTAGTATTATATATAGTTGTAAATATCATAATGGCGTTCGACGTTTTATTTAGAGTTTGTTCGCGTATGTTTACGTGTAACGCTTCGGAAATTAATTCGATTCGTCGTAATTAAGTTCATTCATCGAAGCGATACTCTGTCGCTTTCGATAATTAACGTTTTCTTATAGAAAACGTTACACGCGGACAAACATACACACCTATATATATATATATATATATATATATATATATATATATATATATATATATATATATATATATATAGGTAGAGTAAATACTTCTTTCATATTCACCACGGCATTGCTTTGATAATTACGTATTGAAAACGTTAATGGAGATGCGAATGTCGTCGTTTTGTGGGGTCTTTATTCGCTTTCACTGTCAGGGCTGTTCAATTCTTTGATAAAAATAAACGTTTTCACTTTTTATTTTCAATATATTTATATATATATATATATATTAGATAATCGTTTGTTGATTATATTAAAAAAAAATATTTATAATTTTTAAATAGCACTCAATGTGTTAAAACAATTCGTATCGTATTTGATCGAAAAATGGGTCGACAACAAACCATCGCCGAATGACAAAACCGAGCATGAACATATCGAAAAGGGATGAAGGTCTACGAAATCAACCGAAGAGGTTGCGGATACAAGGGAGAGCTTTTCCAATACCGGGAAAATCGTGGAACGAGACATCCGATAACCGAAGCGGAAGAGCTTCCGTTAACCGTAGGTGGAAAGGGTGATTTTGTCTGAGAAAAGCGATCAAAGGAATCATGAGGTGCTGCGGTTGTTATGGTTATGGCTGTGGCTATGTCGGAGTGGAAATATGCCACGTTTTCCGTGAAAGCCTTCGACGGTTGGTCCGCGTAAGCGAGTCACGTACTGGGAAACGGTTACCGATGAATTAGGTGTCAGATCTCCTAACGTCGCACAATTGGTTTCCCCTTTTATACTAATTCCTTGTACACTGACCCCATTATATCGTAGTAATGTTCGAATTACCTGCATATTCGTTCATAATTTATATTAGGGTATTGGCATTCAAAGGGTATAAGTGATTTTTTAATCATATAATATACATTTCAATTAAATTAATAAAATTCTAAAAAAATATATTGATCACCCCTGATGATCGATCTTTTATTATATTTGTATACAAAATATTAATGGAGAATAATTTTAATCTAAAATTATGATCAAATATTTCTCAGTAACAGAAATCAATTTATTTAAATATCTTTATTTATAAATATTATGAATTCATGTAAAAAAACATGATTTATAAAACGATATAAATACACTATATATAATAAATTTAATTTGTAATATAATAAATTACAATTGAAAAATATGATATTATAAAGAATTGATGATTTAATATATAGAATTATGAATCAATATTTCGAATCATACATATAATATGAACGACTAAACGTTTTAATAAAAAAAGGGGATGAAAATCATTCATCCATTATTTATCATTCTTTAGGGGTTGCTGTTTAATACGTATTCGATTAGGGGTACATAGAGAAAAGAATTTTGTTATACATGCTATATTATTACACGAAAAATTCGTGTTTAAACCGACGTTAAACTATTTTTAAAGATATTCTCGACTGACGCATTCGTTATGAATAATTCAAGGGAAAAATTCTTTGTTTTTTTTTCCGCTCTTTTCTATCGCCGTCGTTGTTTTTGTTTTTGTTGTTGTTGTTGTTGTTTTTGTTTCATTTTAAAGAAAAACCTCCCGCGGTTGAAGCGTTATCAATCATGTGAAAACGCCTTGTGGAAATTAATACTAAGTCAAAATATTCGACGCGAAATAATTAAAATAAGCGCCATTTTTCTTTTCATTTTATATATATATTATATAAAAAAATATCGATTATTATTTTTTAAATAAAATGAAAACTTTATTGTATTTTTCTAATTAAAATATTAGAAACAAATAACTGACAATTTATTAATAACCACTATTTTATTCGAATTTTCATAATTATAGGTTTTATTGTCTAAAGAATAATATTTTAATAAAAAAATATTTATTTCTATGAATTTATTATGCTTTTAAATAAAAAACAAAGAAAATATTGAATTAAATAATTTATAATGTAAATATATATTCAAAATATTTTAAAAAATAATGTCTTTAAAAGTGTATTTTTTAAATTTAATTAATTAACAATTAATCTGAATTGTTGTTTAATTAATTTAATTAATAATAGTGATAAGCAGATTGTAAAATGAACTTTGAGAAAATTTGTGAGAACGAGCTTTAAGCTCAATAAAAAAAAATTGTTGTTGAGAATGTAAATAAATATATAATATTTTTTTTATAAGGCTTGGTATTATCGAATTGTATATGTACGAGGATAAAATTTTATATTTTTTTCCAAATATAAAGGTTATATAGTGTATGGGGTAAAAGAGGTTACATCTTGTCCACATTTGAGAGCCATTAAGCATCGAATAAAACGAACCGAGACGACATTACGACGAAACGAGAAGCACAAAAAATATGTATATATAATGAAAGTCGTATATGTATATATGATAAAAAAAATGTTTATTGCCACGTAGAAATGTCAGCTTTTTCGGATAAGCCGAGTAAACAAATTGAATTTTCCGCTCAATTTGCGCGGAATTTTTCCCGATGGGAAAGAAACGCACTTTTATTGCGATCGCTCACTCATCTTGTGGAAAATCTTCGGCGGGTCGGGATAGTGGTAGAAAAAGCGGCGGGATGAATTCGGGAGGAGTGCGGGTGTGAGTTTTCCGCGGTTTTTCCGAACAAATAAACCGAAAAAAAAACCACCCGCGATGGGGCAACGTTAAAAGGGTCATTTCGACGGCGACGGAAAAAATAATAATGGCGAATGAAAATGCTCGAACGAGAAAAAAAAATGCAGAGGAAAATAATAATAATAAAAAAACCGCCATCACGACAACGACGAAAAAGAAACGGGGAAAAGTGAAAATAATGAAAGCTTCAAACGGTCGAATGAAAGAGACCGTGGAAAAACTGTTTGTTCGGTATCATGCCTGTTAAACAATCAGAGTTCGTGGAAAACGAAAAATAACAGTGAAAATAATTCCCGTGGTCCCGAACTGGGATTTTCCTGATTGGTTCCAGAGATATTTTCTTTTCGCTAACATGTTTATTGATCTTATGAATTCAATTTATCGTTCACAAAGTTAATATTTTCATTCCAAATATGGCGAGGAATAAGTGAACTTGAGTGCGAGCAAGCTAAGGGATGAAAACGGACGAATTTCCAAATTCCCGGAAAATTCCCGCAATATAAATAACCGACATGTAAAATTATTTACTTATTACAAAATTGCGAACCGAAAATCATACATAAACTACATATGATTAAATCCATACGTATTTAAATTATATTTTATAATTATTTTTAATTTTTAATATATATATATATATATATATATATATATATATATATATATATATATATATATATATATATATATATATATATATATAATATTTATATTATAAAATAAAATTACAATTACTACACATATAAATAGATATACGTATATAAAAAAGTATGTATAAAATACTGGAGTATTTGCTTATATCGTTTCCACTCGAGCGTTTTTGTTTGAAGGCTTTTATCAGTATTAAACCCTCGAATCAGATAAGGGTGGAAATGTCTCGTAAACGATGAACCAATACGGATGAGAGGATATCGAAAAAAAGTATTTTGAGGGTCGTATAAACGTTCACCAAAACTATTTTCAACACATGGATAATCGAGAAGAAGCCTCTCAAAGTATGTTACTTAGAAATATTCAGTTGATAAATAAATAAATATATATATATATATATATATATATATATATATATAATGATAATTTAAATATTTGAAAATATTAATAATTATGTGATTATATAAAAATAATATTAACGTACTAATAACTAGTAAAAATCTAAAAATATATTATTTAATACATTAATAATGTATAAGTTGTATTTTTATTTTTAGAATTGTTTTCTCTTTAATTAATCATTAAAGTTCTACATTGAAAATAAACAACAAAAGGTCAGAAAAAGTTCAAGACAAAATCTTGCAAAATTAATAAAGTAGTCTTATATAAAAATTAAATTATTAGATTTTTTTTCATTATCTTACACATATAGAAATAGATTAAATTTAAACCAAAGGTAAATATTATGAAATAATTATCGAATATAGAACTTATTTATCGTATTATTTATACGAACGAATACGCAATAAAAACCTCCATTCGTTCAACCCTTATAAAAAGAAAATTAAATAGAAAAAAAAATATGAAAAGGCTATACGCGGAAAATTATATATATATATATATATATATATATATATATATATGTCGAGCAATATACGACAGCCTGTTTCGGTTTGTTTAATAAAATCGGATATAATAATAAATAAAACATAACCGAAGTCGTAGTCGCATCATTTCGAAGTTATACGAAGGGTCGATTCGTCGTAAAAGTCTCTCGTTTTCTTCTCTTTTTTTTCCTACCCGAAGGTCTTTTTTTTATTTATTGAAAAGAGCAACACTCTTTTGTTATGCTAATACGAGCGGCGGCCCTTGCTACAGTTTTCTCGGCTGGTGCAATAACACGTTTTTCCACCGAGTTTTCCTTGAAAGACTACTAAATATACATATTTTCAAGTAGTGTTCGTGTGTATAAAAGGTTTTATATTATATTTAAATATTTTGTAAAGCGTATAAATAACGATTTTATTATATAATATTGATAGAACAATAAATTTTTTATTAATAATTATTGAATGAAAAATCAGCGAATTACCGTTTATATTGAACTATTAAAAATATATCATATTTTATATATATATATATATTATAAAATGTCGTCAAGTTTATAACGTAGATACGATCGTCGTTTTAATCTCAAAATTTGCATTTTGAAAGCGTGTCAAAAACGACGCGATACACATCAACCACATTTCGTATCGAATTATCCCACAATAAATACAAAATAACTTGTTATAAAAATATAATAATTATATAAATAATATACTTCGAGATATTTTACAAGAAAAATAATATTAAAATAAATTAATACTGCTCCATTTTCGAAAGATTGCGGTAAAGTTCGAAAATAACGACGCGCCGTTAAATAGTGATGAATATGTTATGGTTTTTAATTAATTCGCGTATTTTAAACTTTGTCGAGTAGTTTCCGGTTGCGCTCATCGAAAAGGGGGGTGGGGGGCGGAAAAAGTTTTTTCCAACGTTACTACATATAATAAGATTTGAAAAACGATCTGCGGTTAATCCGGATAAAATTTTACGGTTTATAGTTAAACGGTGGAAATGTTTACTGAATAATGTATTTGAAAATTTTAATATTTATTGTTATATTTTAAGTCGTGTTTAAACAAGAAGATTTCTGAATAATCTATATGAATATATATATATATATATATATATATATATATATATAAATATTTTACTTTTATATTATATATGAAATATATAATATAATTCGAGTTTAAATCGCAATACAAAACGTTCGCGAGCTAATAGTTAATTACGTAACCCTTCATTTGAACCGGCTGTCGTCTGTTTTAACACGTTAACAGCCGCCTCAAACGAAGCGTGCCGCTCTATTAAGTATTTTCAATTAAGAATAGTAGTGTATCAAGACATGAATCAATATAATATAATCCGTGAAAACGGGATGCGGCAACGATTTAATTGAACAATTGGACAACGAGAGAACGCCAGTTACAGGATATAACACTTTGTAAAATTCAATTTAAATAAACATCGTAATGTTTGAACGCGTTTGATCCGTGTAAATGCGAATACTACGAATTTATAATATAATAAAAAATAATTAAACTATATATATACTTCAATATAGAAACATTGATAGATATAACTAGCTTAGAAGTATGATAAATATTATTATATATCGATATCAAAAATTTTATATAAATATACATATGTTTTTTTGTTTGTCTATATCAATTTTATTAACTTCAATTAGATATCATAGTATTTACACTTTGTTTCTTCTAATTCCCAAAAAAAAATTCATAGAACTTGATCGTTGAAACAATTTTAAGCTATAATAATGATTTAATCTCTTTATGCTTATACAACATCAGTCCTTCAAGATTGTATATATTACAAGTATACGCATGGGATCATTTCTGGCGAATATGTAGGTTGAAACTTTATATTGTTGTTGTTTTCTTTCAAAAACTTACGAATTTAGTTACTATTCAAATTTTTCATATAATTTTGAATATTTAGTTTAAAAAATAATTCGTTACTTTTAAAACACATCGCATATATATATATATATATATATATATATATATATATATATATATATATATATATATATATATATATATATATATATATAATGATTATTTTATATTAGCTATAATTCCCGAGCATTTGTATCAGTCGTTTTTCGAGCGTTCTAATAGTTTCTTTGCGCTATCGAATATGTGGAAGCCTTTTATAATTCACGATATAAAATCGTATCGAACGTGTATGGATGCCTCGGGGTTCGTATTTATTTCGTCCACGTATATGCGGATGACCATTTAAGCGTATCAATCAGCCAATAATTCCCAGGGATAAATTGAAACGTGGTCTATAAATGTGTGTGTTTGTATTATATATATATTGGTAGAAATTGGATCACGGATTAATCCGTATTCTTGTCATACATTGATGTCAGAACACGCACATTTTCTACAATTTTTCATATATATATATACATATATATATATATATATATATATATATATATATATATATATATATATATAATATAGATCATAGACAAAGCACAAATATAATTCACAAGCTATATAGACGTCGTTTATAATATAAAACAAAGCAATATCGGATTGTAACAATCAATATTACACTTGAAACATTTGCGCAATGATTGTAAATTTTTATTATAAAACTTTTATTCAACGACTCGTATACAATTTTATTTTCAGTTTATGTACGTGTGTATGTTTGTGTGTATGTGTCTATTTTATGATAGTCTTCTTATAAAACGATTTTCTAATCCCTCGAGGCTGGCCCTTATAAAAACTTCAACGGCGTCAAAGCGATATACGAGAGAACGAAAATAAACGTTGCGAATCGCGAGATACTTCGCCGTTTTGCGACTTTTAAAACCGTGAAAGCCTTTTAAGGCAATTTATATTTGAACGAAATGAATGAAGAAAATGTTGCTATTTAAAAATATAGAAAAATATCTAGATTATTATACCGTTTGCGATGTTTTAAATTATGTAAATATGCTACCTTTTTCTATGTATATTGAAATAAAAGTTATATGCATTTCGTGGTATATTTTGAAAGCTATAATTATTTTAATAAATCATGAAATATTTATTTATAAATATATTTTATAAGAAGGCTGATTGCATATATATGATTTAAATATTATTAGAATTGTTGAATGAGAGGCTTTATTTCTTAATGAATAAATTTTTTTAATAAATAAATACATTTCTATACTAATTAATATTGATATACAATGAAAAAAATAAATAAATATCGTGATTAATAATAAAACACGGGATTTATCTTTGATTTTATTTTACTTTAAAAAACACAATGTAGCTTCCGTGTACAACATACGAAACTTTCAACGGAGCTTACCGCGAGAGCTTTCGCGAAGATATAAACGAAAGCGCGGACGTCGTCGAAAATATGTATAAATCTGCGGATTTCGCACTTTCGCGGCTATTCGCGGAAAAGTCGACCGTTTCGGAAAAAATTCGACAGAAAAACTCATACACACACACACATATATATATATATATATATTGGAAAAGTGAGTGACTTTGGAGGGATATTCGTGCCGGAAACACGAGCGTGCGTGACAGCGTGACATCTCGGAAATATTTTTATGTTCGTTTTCTTTGGTGATAAATCGACAAAATCCATTCGTTTTTTCAAAGAAAGAAAAAGAAGATGCGTAAGACGAATAATAATATAGGGTGTTTCAAAAATATATATCTTTTTTACAATCTAACTATATATATATATATATATATATATATATATATATATATATATATATATATATATATATATATATATATATATATATATATATATATATATATATATATATATAAATTCGCTACATATTATATATAATAAACATGTCATATGTATATATTTTTTTAATATAATATATTTTTTAACATTTTGTAAAATTAATTCTATATGATTGATATTGTAGTAATCATGTGTTATTTGATATCAAAAAAGGTATACATTTTACATATATATCTTGACAATTATGGTAAATTAATATGAAATAAAAAAAAAATTTTATATAAAATAAAAATATAAGAAAATAATCGTCTTTTTATTATAAACGATTTTAATGTATTATTTTATTATGCTTCATACACATTTTAAATCGAGAAATAATTTAAAAATTATAAAGAGATGATTATTCAAAATATGGCATTTTAAGATAATATTAAAAATCGATTATTGTTATAATTTGAATTTAATCTAAAATAAAAATATTTGTTTTTTTTACTTTATAATAAAACAAACTGTAGTTAAATGAAAAATATATAAAATAAAAATATGAAAAAGTTACGCATGAACGGAATCCAATGTGTGCTAACTTTTTGAACAACTTGTATAGTTATATAGATATCGCACTTTTTCATTTTATTTTATTTTTATTTTATAATATGTATATATATATATATGATTTTTTTTGTTTACGTTCGAATCGATAATATCCGCGAACAAATATTGGATACGAAACGTACGAATCTGGAGATGTTATCTTTTCTTATAAACGTAAATCTCTGAACGTATATTTAGTGCTGAATTATTCATATCGACAATAACCATGTGTGTGTATATGTACATGTGGGCTGTATGTTTGTGTGTTCGTGTGTGTGTGTGTGTGTGAAAAGTACACGCGCTGAAAATATTGAATTTTTCAGTTTATTTATTATAATATTTCGTTACGAGTTCGCTTTTTCTATCTATTCCGTATTGGATTTGCGCATATGGAAAGCCTAACCGTGTTCGAGGGAATAAAATTTGAATAAATAAAATGTTCTGGTGGCTCTAAAGCCTTTTCGATTCTGGAATGCGATTTCGAGATTCGCCTAATCGTTAATTGTGCGACGTTCAAAAATTACTTATTAATATATCTTATAAATTAAACGATATTTTAAACACCATATAATGATGGTTAAAAATTGAGAGATTACATACACACAAATATAATTAAATCGTTAATTTTAAATATATATATATATATATATATATATTAATTAATATTAAAATTTTATTTAATCATAACAAACTATATAGTCATTTTATATTATACTAAAATCTGACATAATAACGGACAAATTTTGAATTCCAATACAAAATCATATAGTCAAAATATATAATTTTAATATTATATATATTAATCAGAATAAACCGTTTAAATCAATTACTAGTTTAACCCATACACTATTATAATTAAATGCCTATATTTAATATAGTTAATAATGCTTGAATATAATCAGCATTAATATGGATATGGCTTGGTCAGCTATAATAGTATTAGATATACTCTTCAATATTAACATATTATATGTGTGTGAGTATGTGCACATTTATAGAAACGATGACATGGTAAATTACTATGTACTACGTCGAAGGTTTCGAGTTAAGTCATTAAAAATGTAATAAATTCGTACAAAAGAAATACGATATCAGAAATAACAGCTTATTCCGAACGGTTATGATTTTTCGACATGAACTCGTTTCTTACACGCGGAAAAGTGTGTAATAAAGTGAATAGGGGATGATTTCATATTCGTAAAGCGCCGCCACAGTGAATGCGAACGTTAAAAATTATTCAACTTGTATTTCGAGTGTTATTTTATGTGTGTGTGTGTAGGGGGGGGGAAGGGAGTGGAAAATTTGTTGAATTTCACATTTTATGTATGGAATTGAATGTCGTGTAATTTTCGTGTAAGTGAAACATTAGACTGGTATTTTTTTTATGAATAGTTTCAATATTTATAATTCTATAATCTATACGATTATATCGGAATATTTTACGTGTGTAGCCATAATAAAATATTATTGTTTTTTTTTATTATTGAAATATTTATATAAAAGAAAGAAAATTATTTTATAATAAAAATAATAAAATATTAAAATAGCAACCATAAAGCGTACTAATTTTTATCATTAAGTATTTAATTAAACATAGTTTAATTAAATCCATATATTTATTACATCGGTTGAATTTCATTCAATAATTTTGAATTTTAATTTATATGATTTAGAATGACAATATAAGATATATTTATATTACATTTAAATTAGAAAGTAGGGAAATATGGATTATGTTTGGAAAAAAACTATAGATAGGAATGTCTGAAGAAATTTATTGAATATAGAAAAGGTTTGTAAGATCTCTAGTGCCATTTTATGAAGAAGAAAAAGAGCTTAGAATAGTTTAAAGATTTCGTTGGTTTGAAAAGTATATATTAAAGAATTATAATTGTTATCATTGAGTAATTATGGACATTTTCATTTGCAAACGGATATTTAGAGAATCAATACCGATGTATATAATTCACGCACGTGAATTCGCAAACGCACCATTCTGAAACATCATAATAATCACTTACATAGAAACAACATCTTCGGCAACGAACCTATTACGTTAAGTGGGGAAAACGACTGAAACGGGAACGATGAAGGGCTATACAAGGGATGAAATCTCGCAGGGGTTCTTCTTTCAGCACGCCAAAAAGGAAAAATCCTTTTTCAGCAGCCTCTCGAAACGTTTTCCATCGCCGCCAACAAGCCTCAGCCCTCTTCGTCCCCCTTTTGGAAATGAATAATGTATCGACAGAAGAAAAGGCAGTCGTGTAAATCAGGGCTTTCTAAACTTTTCATTCTGTTTTATTTTATTTTTTCATATTTTTATCATACCGAACGACAACAAACTCTCTTTCGGCGGACGAAAGTTTCGCGTCTTTAGAATTACTTTTCTAGTACAACACGAATTCTTCTGGATGTGTTTTAATATTATCGTATTTTATATGTTTTTTTTTATATAAAAATATATTTTTAAAAATATCCATTTTTTTATTAATTTATTTATAGACCGTATTATTCAGTATTATTGGTAGAAAAACAATATAATATTAATAAATCGTAGCAAAAAAAAAAGCTAGTAAGATTTATTTCAACGGTGGAAAACTGTTTTTTTATGATAAAAAGTTGAATTAACCAACGGTCACGGCCCACTAGTTTAAGAATCGGTCGTGTAAATAAATCACCGAAGGGTGAGCAATATAAAAACCCATACCGCAACAACAGACCTCACAAAGGGGAAGAGGACCGGGACCGGGGGTGGATAGGAAAAGCGTATTCGTGGAAAAGTCCTGGGAAATCATTTGTAATGTTTTCCCGTCTGTATTGAGTGTTTTGACAAGTCTATTATGCGGGGCGTCCGTGACGTCGTAGAAACGTCTGAGGGTGGTTTTATTTTTTTTTGGGGGGGGAGGGGGTCATTTTGCCGCCCTTCGCCTTTTGTGAAAGGCGCTCATTAAGGGTCGACCCTTTCTTACGAGTCGTTTCCGAGATCGATACGAAGAAAACTGCCTTTAAACGTTTAAGTTTCGGCTAATTTTCAACGCGATTCGCGAACGGCCCCCATCCCCCCCCCTGCCACCCAAAAATACTTCATAAATCACACTTTTCATACATATATGAATGGCGTTACTTTTGCGGAACGACCGACCGACCACCTTTATTATTATTATAATATGCGTGCCCCGCACACGAAACGGCCACTCTATTTTTGGACGTCGACGGTCTCGGTAATTTTATATATATATATATATATATATATATATATTTTCATTTCTATGGAAATTGGCCATGTGAAGTGTGCCGAAAGGATTCCGCACACCTTTCGTACATTTTCTGCATACAGCGTGAACAAAAGATGCGAAATCGTCAAATATATAGAAAAAAAATCTAATTCATAATCATCGTTTAAATTCTGTCTCGATATATTTTTGATATAATAATTAAAAAAAAATATATTTTATTATATAAATTTTATATATATAATAATTAAACTTTTAATATCAACATTAACTAAATTTATTCAGTTCATTTCAAAACTTTAAATTTCAAAATAAAAATTTAAATATTATTATATTTTAGATGTTAATAAAATTTTTGATATTAGGAACGATTTGAATAGATTAAAATTAAAAATGAAAGTTTTTAATTTGTAATATAATATTTGCAGTATAATTTAGAGGTTATAATTACAGTTTAGCTATAATCTCTTATGAAAGCCGAATTTAAACATAAAAGAAGTTGTCAAGTTAATTAAAATTAAAATATTTAAACTTAGATAAGTTAAATTGACCGTGAAAATATTGACTTTTATATTTGGTATAAATTTATAATATTCATGACAAAATATATACATATCACATATAAAATATTTTAAAAAATAGGGAAAAATTTATCGGAAAATTATTGTAATATTTATTTCAGTGTTTAGAAAATAAGTTTACGATTTTAATTAGTAAATCCAAATCACATTTTAAATTCGTTTCATAATAAACTTAAGATAAACTAAGTTATATATAATAATATATTGAATTTTAATACTACAAAATAAATTAATATGTTTTTTTAATAAAATTTTTAATCATCCTGTATTTACGAAATATGTAGGAATATGTGGTTGATAACTTTGCCGTATGTACTTTCGATGTAATAACGAAAAACGATTTTCGCACGTATTACTTTCTAAGAATGTCTACTTTTACTCAACTATATATACGATATTGTAAAAGCACAAAGGGCACATATAAAATTTTTAGAAAGCGAAATATTTATTTATGAAAAGTGATTTTCAATATTTTTATGATGATGATAAGTATATAAAATTTTAATACAGACGATACGTGCAAACTTTTCATATATTTTTTTTTATAACTTGAATATTCAAAGTTTGTTTCGAACTGCATATTTAGAATAAAACTTTTTATTTCTTGAACAATAAAAAAAAATGTACGAATAAAAAGTTTTGCAAAGATGTTTCGCACATTTACCTTTATTATGTACATTTTTAATTTAAAAGTGACAAAAATATATATAATATATATAAGCGGAGATCTCAAATAACAGCGTGTATTTGTTTCATCACCCCCTTGAGGTTTTTCCTTTCATAAAGTTTTCTTTGTTTCGAGCTTTTTTTTTTCACCACTTGTTAACTCGGCGACGCTTCATTTATTTGAAAGGTTGATGCGAAACTTCAATTTTATACACACATTTTCAACCATAAATTTCGATATATTTTCCTTTTTTACATTTAGAAAATTTGATCCGATAATTTTAAAACTTTAACCGGTTAAAGTATCACAGTTATAGCTTTTGGCGATATAACTTTTACGACATTTTATCGAGAGCTTTTTACAGTTTCCACTATAAAACTATTTCAATATAAAAAAAAATGATAAATCTAAATCCTTTGTGACATAGAAATATTGCGAATGATATAAAAATAAATTTATTTTATTTTTTTAATACTCGTATAATATATATATAATGTGAAAAATTAATATTTTGAACTTTATCTATACAATAACAAAAAAAATGTACACTTTTAACGAGAAAATTGGTCGTAAGCGATTAAACCAACGAGAAAATTCGATCGGGATTTATTCGTTCGAAAAGCGCTCTCGAACGGAAAACTTTCCAACTTTTCCACGTAACGTTCGAAAAAAAAATTACAAACTTGTCGCCTCGACTTGTTTCTGTTTCTTTCCATTTTTTCGCAGAACGGGACGCGTTTTCTTTCTTTTTTTTTTTTTTTGTTGTCCCCTTTTATTTTACGGCTCGTTCACTTACGACCCGACCTGTATATAATGATCGGACGTGTCGTATTTCGATTCATGATTGGCAACGTGCGTTTTTTTTTCCATTTCCGATCGCATTTCGGTCTTTAACTCGATTAAGAACTTTGTCTTTTGCGAAAAGTCGCGACGTTCTTCTCCTCCCCTTCGTTTTTTTCCCGACATATTTATCTATTTATTTATTTATTTACTTTATTTTGTACTTTTTTTTCCTCGTGTTTTCCGACAACGACGAAGGAAGCGCTAGGCGTTCGTTTTCGCGTCCCATCCGGTGATATTTTTCCACGGAGAAAAGTTTCTTTTTAAGGTTTTTGCGATTTTCGCGGATAAACTTAGAGCGTCACATATAAAAGGGTCTAAAACCGTCGTATATATATATATATATAAACTTTTAATAAATTAAGTTTTTTCAACCCTCGTTCTACGAAATTTTATATTGTTATCTTATTTAGGACAAAGTTTGTGTTAATATATATATATATATATTTATATAAACAACTAATTTAATCTAATTGTTAATATGATATTTTATAAGAATTTTTTTTTAAATAAAATCTATGTTATATAACTGGAACATTTTGAATTTTTATTTTTAAAATTTCTCAGAATAAATTAAAAGTAAAAAGACCTTAAATTAGCAATACTATCAAATAGATAATAAATCAAGAAATCTTAGTCTTTTTATAAGGAATTATACTGATATATCTATTTTTGATTTAAAATATTACTGAAATAAACATGATATATTATATTTTATATAATAATCGTTATTTATATGTTAAATATTTACTTAAAAAACGATGTTTTAATATATAAATCAATGAATAAATATTACAATACATTTATATGGTTTCAAAATTTTTATCTATGAGCTATAAATGAGCTCAAAAAAAAAGTAGGACAAAAATAAAAATAGAACTAAAAACTTGATTCAATCTTGAAAAATTGAACCTATGATCTGTTGTATAATATATAATATCATTATACTATTACGTAATATTTTTGATACAGTAATTTTTATTCAAGAGCTATTATACTAGATGTACTCTATAACAAACGGACCGTTCATCGAACGATGGCTTTAACGATTTTAAAAATAAACAAATAACAAGAAACTAGGGGTGCTAATAATAATAATAATAATAATAATAATAATAATTTAAAAAAAAGAGTCGGTATTGTTCATTAACGTTTTGCCAGTCACTTTTTACTAATTAAAATTCCCTTAACGCGATTTGACAACGCGGCGGCACCGAAATTTTGTGCTTCGATAACGCGACGTTAATTGATTTTTGTTCATTATTATTTATTATAAAAATTGTGAATTATCGGTTCGGTTCGTCGGAAAAAATGTGCAAATCACGTTTGTTATTTTGCGCAAGTAAATTACAATCACTTTTTTTTTTTTTCATAGCGTAGGCTTTTCGACCGTTATTATAAAGATTTATCTCGTGCGCCATATAATTATTTCGCCATACGACGTTTTCTTTATTTTAATTCGAACGCCGTATCAATTGAGGCTTTACACGCAATTATTCTTTAAATGTCATAATAATTGATTCAAATATTAATATCGATATAAAAAAGTATATATGTAAACATGTTGATGATTAAGATCAATCATTGACGTTATTCATCCGTATAAAAATGTATAAATTAATTATTCAAATTTATAATACAATATATAAAAATATAAATTATCACATTTTTATATAAAAATGATGATGATTTATATTTTACTTACTTTCACTTTCTTCTTATTTATGAAAAAAAAATGAGCGAGAAATTAATTAATCATTTTGGGTCGATGTTGCGTAATTTTCCCATTTTTTTTTTCTGTGCGGCAAAAAAGTTTGAAATTATTAGATATATTTATAAATATATATATATAGGTATATAAATGAAAATCTTTTTATACACGTATATAATATAAATAGAAATGGAAATGTATACATAAGACTGCCATAAGGAGGCATCGTTCTTTTTCACGCTTCGATGCCACCAAATGGAAAAAATAAGTTTGCTCATGTAAATTTTATAAAATTCACCATACCGAAAGGGGCGACGGGAAAAATCTCTACTCCGAACATGGAATTGGAAAATTAAACGGTCGCATGAGCTTTTCTCTCGAATTATATTATAAGTTTATATACACGCTAGAATATCGTGCGCCATGGAATACATACAGTGAATGTGCAACGAACGAACGATACGTTCAGGAATTGGAGTTTTCCATGTAAAATAACGAGATAAGCCCGTTCGAATTTTCCACGGTGACGGCGGCGGCGGCGACGTCATCATCCGCCGTATTGGCGATTACATTTGTAGTGGTGTCGGATGTGGAAGTTAGGAAAATTTACATTTTCCTTCGGACTCGCCTATTCTGATGCACCTTCACGGTATTTTCACGACGTTGCCTTCTCTCCATATCGACGATGTGACTTTTCTTAGATCAGCGGTTTTTAAACTAGAAAAAGACTATTGGAAGTGCAATTCAACAAATTGAACAACTTTTATGGAATTCGATATAACACTGTGAACAAAAAGTATGGTGAATTTGTTTATGAAATATATTTTTTTAATTTATTCTTTCGAATCAATGTAATCACCGTCCGATAAAATGCACTTTTGCTAATGCTTTTTTCAGTCTTCGAAACAGTCGGAATAGTCTTTTTCTGGTAGAGCCTTCAAGACCTTCTTCGATTCGGTTTTTATCTCAACAATCGTATCAAAACGACGTCACCGCACTGACCTTTTAAGTTTTCTGAATAGCCAGAAGTCGCACGGAACCAAATTAGGTGAATATGGTGGTTGCGAAATGATATAACTCGAGTTTTTAATACAAAAGTTGCGAAGAACCAATGCAATATGACATCGTTATATAGGAACCAAATATATTTAAAGATTGACTCAATTTATAAATAAATAAATAGATAGCATAAAACTCGAATTATAAACCTTGACCGTAAAAATGCCATCATGCCGACGATACGTTATTTATTTTATACGTAGCATTTCCTTTTACGGAAACGGTTTGAGAACCTCTGGCGCGAGTCGACTCTCTTCCAGAGATCATAAAGCGTATAGCGTGTATCAACTTGTATACTGCTACGTTTTTTGTAGTCATTATGCGAGCTTTAGAATAAAGAAACGTGCACCGGATGCACTTTCGAAAACGACGATCACACCGTCATTTTATTCGGTCAATGTCGACTTTTATTATACCGAAATAGGCTTTGACTTTGCGGAAAAATTTGTTCGATTTACATACGGAAATCCGAAACGGCCTCGTAGAGAAAGCTCTTTTTATTTTTTGAAAATTTGCATAATGCGCCCTCTTCTTTCGTTCGAGACTGTTTCAACGTTCTATAAATACTATTACATAATTTTTATATATAATATTAAAACATATTTATAAATTAATAATTAACCTTTTGCACTCGAGACGAGACATGCTTTTATATTTTAACATTTTATATGCCTCTACTGTTTAGTGGTTTTTTTAATAGAATATATGGATTTTTTTAATAAATTTCTGAACCTAAAATAAAATAGTTTTCGCCACCATTTATTTTTTTTCTTAAAAACAGTATATTGAGTTATACTGATCTACATATTCATTTTATCATCCATTATATGGATTAAAAAAAATAACTTTAGTAATCCTTCTTGTAAGATTATCAAATTTGAAATAAAAAAAAAGTTTCAATATCAAAAATACAGTCCAGATTGTAAACTAATTCAAGATAAGAAAATCTTTTCTTTATTTTAAAAAAGTGTCATTTTACACATCATAATATTATAAAGAAAAAGTATGAAAATTCGTTACAAAGAAATTAATATCGATAATCAGTTTTCGCATTAATCTAAGTGGTGACAAAATGGCACCACCCGAGTGCAAAGTGTTAATAATATAAATAAAAGGTAATCTTTATATGAAAGGCATTATCTGCGTTCGGGCGTTTTAAATTTCCGGCGTCAAAATAAAACGAAATGAAATTAAACGCTTTTCATTACCATAAATACACGTATCGGGTTTCGATTTTAAACAAAAAAAATAGCATAAACAAAGATAGGTAGCCGGAAAATGTGTGTTCAAAAAAAAATACATATATATATATATATATAAATAAAAATAGGAGGCTATGTTTCGAATTGAAATTACACCGTGTCACATGAATAAAATATAAAGTAACGAATCGATACGAAACCTGAAAGGGATGGTTCAACGCACTAAAAACACATATATGCGCAGGTTTTTGTAAGTTTATTTATATCGGTTATCATCCGCCCCCCCCCTACTCCCTATTTTTATCAGTCAAATAGTGTGATATTCATTTTTATTTTTTATTATTTTTTTTTGAAAATAAATGTTGATCGAAGTCATACTTTTTGAGTGACGCTTTATGATATATGATACGTCATTAAAATAAAAAAAAATATTTTTAAAAGGTGTAAAAAAATAAAATGTTTTTTAAAACTGAAATTATATATATATTATTTAAAACTTTAATCTGGCAGATATGATAATTTATTTTGTCTTGTAATACTATATAAAACATATACTATTTTTACATTTTATTACAATATATTATTATTTAATATTTTTATTGAGAATTTCAAATATATTTAACATAGCTAAAAAATATCAAAATATATTCTATAGAATTATTATAGAAAAAATATATAAAAAAATACATAGGGGGTAGGAGCTGTAACAATTTATTTAATTAATAAATTACAATTTGTTAATTGATTTGTATTTTGTCATTGAGGATTAACAAGTATGTAAAATTTTAACTCAATTGGATATTGAAAAGTGGTAAAAAAATCTATTACAAAAATTCACTCCGACAATAGTAAATAGTTCAATAGTATTAAAATGTATAGTGTGCGATATTATTTATTTTATTTGATCGATCCTAGAATTATATATATATAAAAAAGTATGAGGCCTTCAAAAATTCATTGCAGTTATGATTGTGTAAATATGAATGTATGTTTGTTCTATATGCGGACGAAAGTAAAAATAATATATATATATATATATATATATATATATATATATATATATATATATATATATATATATATTATATGTGAATCGATCCGACGACCTAACGTGTGCCTTTATCTCTAATCTCTAATTTTCTTATGTAAAACATCCATCACCGTGACGCGACTCGAACACGTGAAAGTCCCATTTGGTACGCGTGCCGTCGGTTGGTCTCCGCTGCGGTGAAATTAAATAAATACTGGGCGGAGCGCGTCGTTGAAACAAGTATCGTGATGATAATTAAAAGTGAATTGCAAATATACAACCGTAAAGACTAGGGGGTCGGGGATGTGTGCGTATGCGTGTGTGTGTCGAAGGGTACAAAGGGACGAAGGCTTTGACGGAGTGGTTTGAGGTTTTCTATTTGCGTTTCGTGGCGTTGAGTGTTCGAATGATTTATTAATTAAACGCAGTTAATGAATAGTGAAATAATAAGGGACCCCGTGTAGTTGTATTATGTTATAATACAATCGGTTCGCCGTGGGGTTCGAATTAAATCGAGAATAATTAATGATAGTGAAATTGGTCCTTTATTGTGTTTTTGGTTTATTTTATCAATATATATATATATATATATATAAATATAATTTAATTTAGAAAATGTTCAATAGTGAATTTGTGATGACAATTAGCATTAAATTAACTCATATTATATTTTTTTTATTTACGAAATCGGATCAATATAATAAATATAACGACTCATATATTAATTAATAATATATTATAAAATATAATTTAATTAATGGCTAATGTATTTTTGAGGGTTAAATAATAATCTGAAAATTTAATATAATATATATATATATATATATATATATATATATATATATATATACATATGTATATATAAATAGAACTAATGTATTATTGAATTAATAATAAATTTCGGTATATAATGACGTCCTAAATATCTTTAAAGTGCCTCATCAAAATTTAGTACAAAACTGTACTTAACGACAAAACGACCGATTGTCAAATATTCAATGAGTATACGCGATATTAATATTTAATAATAATTTTACGCAACGCTAAGGTGTTGAAATGTTGTTACTCGGATTGCGTAACACGTTAAACGCCGAGCGTCGCCGCTCGATTTTAATTAATTAACATATAATTTAATCGGATCGCAATAATTTTTCGAGTCGAACGTGTCATCGAAACGGCGTCCTTTCGAATTATCGTTAACAATTCGTAATGGAATTACTATAACGAATTTAGAGTGACGCATACACACACACACACACACACACACAAAATAATAAAATAAAATAAAAAGAAAAATTGTAATTAACGAAATGACGCGTTCGAAGCACACTTGTTAACGATTAAATAAAGTGACGGGTTTTTGCGGGTCGAACTTAATCCAATTATTTACGCATGAAAGCGAATTAGTTTTTAATTAAAATTGCGATCTCGTAATTAAATTTCGGATTATTTCGACCGAAAAAATATATTAAAAAAATTATATATAATATATATTCTAGCGCCATCTTTTTCGACTTTTCCGAAAAATGATTAAGGCACATATAGGGCGAATATATGTATATATTTTTTTCGTTTTATTGACTTAATTAATCAAATTAAAAGATATAAATCAATTTAAATAATTTAATTTCATCAACACCTTGATATATTATTATAAAATTTAACATTATCAAATCAATTTTTATTAAAAAAAATATTATTAGTTTGTATAAAATATCTCACATAACATTCAAGTGTAGTATTTCAACTAAATATATGTGTTGTAAAAATTATTGTTAAATATATTAAAGTTAGATAAATCAACATTGTGATATTTATTTCTTTGTAAATATTTGATATTATTAATAAAACTATTGAGATCGAAAATATAATGTCATACATAAAAAATATAATATAAATATATAAAAAAAAATAAATAAAAATCAAACGAAACAATGTTAAACCACGAATAAATAAATCGTATTTCTAACATATTTATTTTAGTAATAAAAATAAAAGACCGCTATTTGTAAACATTATTATTGATTTGAATGACAAAATACTTGTGGGACGACGAAACAATAATATTTATTGTTATTTTTTTTACACGTCGAATTTATGGTTCAATCCGATTTCAATAGAAAAATAAATATATCATTTTAATATATTTCAGTATATATATATATATATATATATATATATATATAATATTTTTTACGGACCGCAAATTTTGAGTTTGTAACGCCTTTGTACAAAGATTTTCAAACCCTTCAGCAACACTTTTTTTTCTTAGCGGAAACGAGTCGGCGAAAATAACAGGAAATAACTAAGGGTTCGTGGCTTATTATCAAAATATAAATATTATATACATGCGAATATTCGAAATAACAGCCTTAAAAAATACAACCTTAGAATTTTCACATCAACTTCACAGTCGAACAGTTTATCTGTTTATCGGATCTATATTTGCGTACATTTTTTTTATACAAAAATATATATATTAATGTGAACATATTTACATAATATTATCTAAAAAAAAATATATATATATATATAATATAAAATTTGGAACGCGAAGAGTTTATCTGAAATATAAAAAATAATAATGTTTTTGTTGACATTTGATAAATTTTGATTTTATATGTCGTATAAATTTGAAATATGTGTATGTAAAAAATTGACGCTTAATTTATAATGATAGATAAAAAAAAATGATTATACTGACCAGGGGTGCGCAATTTTTTGTCTTCTCTGGGCCGCATTGAGCGTGAATGAAAATTGTCTTAGGCGGCACATAAATGATGTGAAACAGTTTCAGCGATAGACGAACGTTTTTTTCAAAATTTTCTGGAACACTGTAAAAATTTAAAAATATCTATTATCAATACATATTTACAATAATATATATCGTATATTCATAATGATAAAAGAAAATTATTCAATGGAAAATTGAAAAAAAAAATTTATTCACGCAATAAAATATGGAATATTACGATGCGATAAATATATGTGAAAATATGAAAAATATAATAAATAATTCGACGCGTTGTTTTTTATTTTATATTATTATATATTGACTGTCAAAATTTACACATTATATATGACGCCTACATTTTTGAAATTCGAGCTCGTTCATATAATATTACGATATCGAAAATGATTTTCCGACATTAATAATAGTCGTTATTTGTTTGAGTGCACGCATTTATTATTGAATTAAAATATTATATTCGATGCACACGATATTATTCTGCGTTAAAATTGTGAAACTATATAATTTTATTAATTTTTTAATTCGTTTTTTATATTTATTTGATTATTAAAAAAAAATTGATTAAAGTTATACGTTAGTAACCAGTTATGCGTTAACCTTCTGATTTAATATATGTTTCTGATAGACGTCAACATAAATACATTTATTATTTTATACGGTAATAAAAATGTGTGTGTGTGTATTGTATATCAATCGTGACAATTGGTCATTATCGAATAGTGACACTTTACCATATGACATTTGGATTCGAATAGCATTACGAATCACTTAACCGACGGTCATAATGTGCGACTTTTATTTTCAATTTCACCGAAACGAATCGAGAAAAATCGCCCTCACTTTATTCGATCGGAAATAACAATCTCGTATAGAATAGGGTCGATTATTATTATTATTATTATTATTATATTACGCGTACACTCCGGTAATTTTAGCGCATCGACCCTGTCGAACGATCCGTTTAATTCATCCAATGAACACAATTTTTCGATATGAAACATTGATTTATCGCCGTTAAGATTCATACTGGATTGTAAAAGGGGGGTTGAAATTTTTTTTCTGAATGTATAAAAAAAATAGATAAATATTTTATTATAAAAAAAAATGGAGATTTACGATTATTGCGCAATGTGTGGCACGTTTATAATGTAACGAGATTACGATGACAAAACTGGTACGTATACATTTCCACAATATTGTTTTATGATAACGTAATAAACGACAATAAAACGCGTTTACGCACATAAAATTCGATTTTTTTCCCCGTATTTATATATACACAGGGCCTGTCACGAAATGGTGGTGCTTTATTTTTAGATTCGATTTTTTGATCGCGCGCCACGCTTTTCATATCGATTTTTCCGAATAGAAAACGTATTAAAATATCGTAATCGTATTATAGACATTTTTTTTTATTATTAAATATATTTTGAATGTGCAAATATCTAAATTAAATATTTAGCGTATTATATTGTTTTATTTTATGAGTGGATTTAGTCAGTATTCGATTTATATATTTGTGAATAAATAATAAAATAGTAATTTAACTCAAAAATCAAATAGCAAAGTTCAAATATTACGATCGGATTTTAGATAATGAAAACCAGTTAAATTTTATGTGTTATATAATATTTAACATAAATTTCGAATAAAGCGATTCTTATAAAAAATACAGTACGACATTAAAATACATAACATTTTATATATTTTTTTTCGTAACTTTTAAATCTGGTTTAAAAACTTATAATTATCGAGTACAAGTATAGAAAAAATTATGTCCATTAAAACTTGCATATATTAAAAAAAATATATATATATATATATATATATATATATATATATATATATATATACGTAACGCAAAAAAAAACGTTAAATGCATTTCTAGTATGTGTGTATGTGTTATTAATAATTTAATAAAATCACTACTATGATTTAAAATGATTACGGTAAAATACAACCTTGTTTATTGAGTATCAAACTGGTTATATTAACTATTGAAAATTAATCGACTGTTAACCAAGTCATAATTTACACAATAAAAATAATAAAAATTTAATTGTATATACTTTTTATGAATATATATATATATATATATATATATATATATATATATATATATATATATAGTATGTATTAACCCTTATATGACCGAATTTTATAAAATTCAGTATGTATCTTGTAATGGTGTAATTCACTATATTTAAATGAATTATTACGGGTTTTTTTTCTCTAAATATATATATATAAAATATATAACAAGCGCTATAATTCTGAATGTTTAATGTTGTTGGCGATAGCGAACGTTCGCTTTTACAACAATTCGTAATAATTTACATAGCAACGCCATATTACGCCACACACAAAAACAGCGCTAAGAAAATACATATGGGGTTTAAATGGGGGGGGGTGGTGGTTGGAGGGGGAGCTTGGAAATTCGTGAAAATGTGAAACGAGGGCATAGATATAAGGGTTATTTTTAATACGTATTTTTCCATCCAATTTCAGTTCGTACGAACGCCATTCATCATTCGGACAAAAGCATCGGGACCGGACAGTAATTTTGCACCGCGATGACTAATTTCAACCCTCTCCGAATGCGGCGACCGGGCATTTTTCACCCCCGGCGAAAATCGAGAATCGCGCGGAGGTTACGCGACTATATAGTATGGAATGGAAAAACCGGAAATGGGAAGGGTTTCGGCGATGGAAGGGTAGTGGTTTTTTTTCGTTGGAAAAAAAATGAAAGAGAGAAAAAGAGCACGAGCAACGGACCGTACGTATGTATGTATGTATGGCCGATTTGATCAGCGGTCCCGCATTTATTATGCGGCCCGTACTCGATTATGTGTAAAAGCGTATATAAAAGGTAAACAGGATGGCGGTCGTCCCGATATTAAATTCAAATGATATCCTCGACGTTATTGAACACGAAAAAAGAAAATGGGTATATATATTTTTTTTCTTTACAACAACGGAAAAAAGGCGCTCGCTTGATTTGATTTGATGGCGTAAAATATTCATGGAAATGTGTGTGCATTTATGTACTTTATTGATAGGGGGGGGGGGGCATTAATGATAAAAATGGGAAAAAATTGTTGCTATCATATTAAATATAAATAAATTTTCACTATTTTGTAAAGATTTTTTACATCAATATAAAAGATCAAAACGAGATATATTATTATTAAGAAAATTCATTATTATTATGATTTATTTTACGAAGTACTGATTGAACTATCTTAAAGAAACAAGTTGATAGTTCTACGTATAATCTTTATATATATATATATATATATATATATATATATATATATATATATATATATATATATATATATATATATATATATATATATATATATATATATAGAATTTTTTTAAAGATTTCATATATTTTAGAATTTTTGTTATACCTATATAAAAATGAAATATAAATTTCATGCATATATTAATAAATATACGAATTTTTATCAATTAAATGCATTAACAATATAGAATAATGGATATAAATTCTGAAAAATTCAATGTAGATAAGTGAATTTACTGATTCAAAATTTCAAGTATTGAATGTGTAAATTATAATTGAAAATACTCCATAATTAATATTAAATAAATTATTGAGAATTTATATTAAATAATAAAAGGATAGAAAGACGATTACAATTTCATATTATTTATATATTTGACAAATTTTCTAATTCTTGTTAGATATCGAATTGAAATTTAACAACTTAATATAGGTAAGTAAATTTATTAATTTGATATTTCGAGAGTTTACATTATAACGTATTAATTATTATGAAAAAAAAAATTATCAAATATTTTAGAGATGATAGAAAACAATTATTTTTATAGATCTCTAACTTCTCATCGATAATATAAAATAATTTATTATTAAAATTCATTAAATTTTGAATAGGAATCAGAATTTTAATATTAATATATTGAATAAAAAAAAATTATTCATTTATTCTAAAATTGAAATGAAACGCTATAATGGAATAATATAATAGAACTAGTGTTTTATTTTAAATTTAGGGTTAATTTTTTTTTTCGTTTTAGAAAATTCTTTTATTACACAGAACAATGAATCCAAGATTCTAACAAAACGTTATTGTAACGCAACAAACAATAACAATGTAGATTTTAACACGAAAACGGTGAACGCATAAATAACTCGAAACCCGTCAACCCGTTTCTAACCTGTTATTATCGAGTTTCGTCGTTTAACTGAATCGTTAAAAACGTAATAATCGAATCCCGATATTATAATGTTAACGTTTAATCGTACAAAGTGGGGGGGGGGGAGTTTAACTGCCCGACACAATTATTTTAACCATTAAACGCCCACAGCGTCGTAAGAAGAAACGTCGCAACGAAAACGCATCAAATCGAACACCTGTGATTTGCTATTATTATTATTTATTTTTTTCTATTTTTTATTTTGTCAAAATGAACGACCTTACGACGAAATTAACACTTTGTTTTCGACATTTTATTATAACAACGTCGTAGACGAGTATGCAAATTCGACGGAACTTTTAATAAAGTGATGACTTTTTGAGACGTTGTCTTATATATATATATATATATATATATATATATATATATATATATATATATATATATATATATATATATATATATATATATACATATATATATATTTTTTTTAAATTTCAGATACAGGTATATAAAGTCAAAGGTTAAATGTAATATAATTAGAAAATATTTTATTATAAATCAGAATTATTGGTTTGAGTACATTTTTATAATATAATAGCATTTTTTTTATAAACGTTATAAACCTCAATTACATGTGAAAATTTTGGATAAGAATTCAATTTAGAATTATACTATATTTATCAGTCATTAAATATAGTCAAAAATATCATAAATTTCTAAGAATATATTACATTTTTAACATGTTATAAATCTGTTTCTAAAAATAATATACATAAAAATATAATGTGTTTTTTTTTTAGATCTTCCCCTATTTTTTTTAAGATGATACAAATCAAATTTACTGTTGGAAATAATATGGGGATTTTCTCAGAATTTCCCTCTTACTTTTCTATATTATTACACTACACCCTCATATTATATTATCTTTAATTTGCTTGTATATTTTTATATATAATTTTATTCATTATAATGAATATATGAAATAATAATAATAAATTTAAAATTTAATTCGGACAATTAAAGGTTATATTACGTAATCAAAACATATACAATTGTAAGAGTAGATAAATATTTTTTTTATTTTTTATATAAATAATATTTTTTATTATTATTAATATATTGGGGTTTATTTGATAGTTGACGTAGTAATATAATGACAAAATTTCAGATTTATTGCTTATTTTTATGCGTATTTTATGGATTTATCATGCAGATATGCGAAATAAATACATTAAAAAAAAATAACAAAAGGGTAATATTAACACATCAACTGCCGGCAACGCATCAAAGCGCAAATCGTACGCATCGCTGATAAACCGCGGATTCAATTAACAAAATCAACAGCTTCCAAAATGGATACGCATAATAAATAAATATTGTCAAAATATACACGTTTCGAATGAAAAAAAAAAAAGATGTGAAAACGAAAAAAAAACACTTTTTTTTCGAAACCATAGAAATACGTCTGATTAATGAGCGTCGCATTCATCGTAACAAAAAAAAAAGGATTTTTTTTTCATAGTAAAATCCCGGCAGTCGGAGACTTTATTGTTCCCACTTAACACTGTGTCTGCGGGAGCGTGAGACCAAACTGTTATAAATATATATATTTTTTTGTATTATTTTTTCTTGTATACTGTATTCTTTGGCGTTGTATGAAACTGAAGAGGCGTGAATAATTATATACATTCAACTGTTGCTTATATTTAATATTTGACTACTAGGTAATGATGATATGACTCTATTTTTATTCAAACTATTTCAGCTATATAATTAGATATAATAATTTGAATATTACAATATAGATCTTTTAATAAATATTTTAAACAGATATCTGTTAATTGAACGATGGTATAATGAATTTCGTACATTGTTCTACTTGAGTGTACTAAGCGACTATACTATATATATATATATATATATATATATATATATATATATATATATATATATATATATATATATATATATATATATATAAGTTAATGGGAAGCAATATTAAAGTTTACGATTTAATTATGTGACTAATAAACTATGTAAATATTAATATGTCATACGTATTTACAAATATATTGTTTGTAAATCTCATAATGAAGTTATATTTAAATTTTATATGAAATTTATTTATATTATCTCGACATTGTAACAATGGACGTTTACACGAGATTCATTAACGGGACAACACGTATTTTAACACTCGTTTTATAACACAAAAACAACAATATAACACACAAAACATTAATACGGGGCAAAGTGTTAAAGGAACAAACTTGAAAGGACGAAATATTTTATTCATACGACGGCGATAATTAAATTTGTAAAGTTTTTAAATATCATGCGAATAATTGCCTTAAAAGCGAACAGTATTATTTTTATTTATTTATTTTTTAATATCTTAAAAAATAAATAAATATTTAAAAAATATTTATTTTTTAATATCTTAAAAAATAAATATTCGGTCTTCCGAAAAAATAATTATTCACGAAGAAAAATAAAACAGCGTGTATTTTATTTATTAAAAAGTCATCGTTTTATCGTAAAAATATTATTTTATAAGAGTGGAAAAAAATATTATTTATAATTGGACAATTAAGATGAATTGTGTCATTTTATTTTATTTTTTGTTAGCAATATTTTTAAAATTTGTATAATTATTTCTTCAAGAAGGCGTTCAAAAAAATATATTATAAATAAATTTGAATTAAATCTATGTTTTATTTATGATAAAAAAGCCAAGTGCTTATTTATCAATTTAGGCGAAAGTGTATATTTATATCTATTAATTATAATATAATTTTGTATTATTTTGATGAAAATTGTTTATAATTTGTAATGACATTCAAAAAGTATTAAATTAAAAATATATATTATTTTATTTTTATTATACATAAGTGTGTAATTAATTATATACATAATAATTTTCTGAAAATATATTTTACGCATTTTTTTAATTGTTATGATAAATTATGTTTATAATATGAATATAAAATGATCATTTATTATACGTAATACTTTTAAAATTTTTATATAATATTTAAAAATATAATAAATCATGGGAATGTCATAAACCGGAGAGACACGTGTTACGTTATTTTTTTTTACAATACAAAGCATTTCAATCTTTTTTTAAGAGTGACATTTAATAAACATAAATTAAATTCTAATCAATTAAAATTACCAGATATTTAACGACGATTCAACTTCATTTTGAACAAATATGAAAGAAAAAAGAAATATTCGACGAATTATATTATATTATGCAGATTTAACCGTGAAGAATGCGAAAAGAATTCTTCGAAAAAGAATTTCTTCAACTTTTTTTTTTACGACTCGGAAAATTAAATCGACACTACTTTCTTATCGAACGCGTTCCGATTTAACCCATTAACGGCCGTTAAAATCTCGTTAGATCCCAGCGGGTTATTTTGCATAATTTCGACATTAAAATAATAATAACGTTAGAAATATTTGATGCAAATACGCATATTTCGAATATATATATATATATATATATATATATATATATATATATATATATATATATATATATATATATATATATATATATATATATATATATATGTATAATTTTAATCAATAATTATGAACACGTTCATAAATATATTTTTTTTTCGTAACGGCTTAACGTCGGTAACACCTATCAATCAAAAACAGACAATTTGTATATGAAAAAAAATGTATATTTATAATAATACCATTAAAATCCCACAATATAGCCTCGGGTTATGAAAGAGTGATGATTTAATCTTGTGTTATTTTTATTATTTTCGTCTTGAGTTCATATCGCATTTATATAATAAGAAAATCGACAGACAATATAATAAAACGTACGTTTTGTTATTATTAAAAATATATATAATATATTGTTTTATTTAACAATGAATATATTTAAAAAATTTTAATACGATAATTGAGCTATTACCACAATTATGTATAATGTTAAAAAAAAAACACTTGTAAATTGTGTGCGATTTTAATCGTAAAATAGATAATTGTGTAATAGTAATAATAATGTAATATTTTGTTCTTTGAAATTCGGTCTACAAAATATAAATTTGAAGTTGTCTATTTTTTTAATATTTGCATTAATATATTACATTATAATAATATTTTTTTATTCTATATATATATATATATATATATATATATATATATATATATATATATATATATATATATATATATATATATATATATATATGTGTGTGTATATATATATAAACAAGAATAAGAAGGTTCTTTATATAAAATCTTTTAAAGGTTTAGTACCCTAAAACACATTAAAGTACTCGAGATTGCAACTATGAGGTCGCAAAACTGTTTCAAACTATATAATATGACGAAAATATTTTATTTGATATATACTCAGGGAGTTGGTAAATTGTCTTAATAGTTCTCGCGGGAGTCGCGTCATCAAAAAGTTTAAGAAACGCTGGATAATACGGCGTGAAATAAGAATATTTATTATTTTTAGCTCATACAGTGCTTCTATGATTAATATGGAGGGTGCGAGATGCGACACATTACACCGTTAACCCATTAGTGGCCTAGCTGTGACTTTTAATCATACAAAACGTGTATATTTCGGTTAACGAATCAACATATTTTCATACTGTTATAAAAATAAATACTAATCTATTTCTTATGATTTTATATATGTTAACATTAATGTGAATTTGTTGATTTGCCAAGTAGTTATGTAATATATATATATATATATATATATATATTAATTGTATAACATATTAATATTTTTATATGAGAGGAAAAATGAAAAAAAGGACGTTTAAATATATAATAAGTAATGGAAAATTCTTGATGTTGATCGTAAATTTATATTATAATGGATGCTTTCTCACATATAGTACAAATAAAAAGCATTAGTGTTCTCACTATTCTAGAAATAATACTTTATATAATGAAAAAGTCAATATTAAAATGATGAAATATATTTTTACTAATGGATCCTTTAATATATTTTCTATACAAAATATATTTATATCTTTATTTTATGTGAAATATTGGCATCGTTTTCGTTCAATTTTCATCGTAAATGGCTATAATAAAAAAATATCATTCAAATTCGACTCTATTTCATAGTTAAACGAGTCGAATTATCGATGCAATTAAATCTAAAATTTTCAAATTGTTCGACCGGAACTCGATAAGTTAAAATAATTGATCGTCGAAATGAGAAACGTTTAACCGGCGACTTGAACTAGAAGAAGTAGAATAAAGAAAAAAAACGCATAAAATAGCGTATTATTGAAAATGTAAGAGAAAAAAAAGTAACAGAATGAAGGCGTATTGTAAAAACGATTCTAGAAGACTGTAATTAAACCTCGGTAAATACTATCGTGCAAAAAATGAAAATAGGCGAATAGACGAATATCTTCATCGCTATGATAAATTCTACGCTACATCCGCGTTTAGACATTATAATTTATTATATTGAGTTTATGATGATATCAAAAAATCAATTTTACTACTGAATAAATATGTTTTTTTTATATAAATATATATATATATATATATATATATATATATATATATATGTACATAATATTTAATATTGTATTTAAAGTTATATCAATGTAGAGAGGAAGACGAAGGGTTAATTAAACCAGTTTCCCTAAAATAGATTTCTGTTATATTTCAATTATGATTCAATTGATATTTTTTTTTCAATATTGTTTTAACTATTTTAAAAATAATTAAAATGTTTAAATTGAACCCAATTTTGTTATATTATTAAATCAAAAGTCATTTATGATATTTAAAAAAATATATTAGAAAATTTATATAATTTTTTATCTCTTTATAATATATATTTTTTTATCGATTGATCAATTATAAAATTAAAAATATCTATATATATATATATATATATATATATATATATATATATATATATATATATATATATATATATATATATAAATTTTGAATATGGAATTTTCTCGAATTACGCAATATTTTCTAGTGTCGCATATTACGTAACTTCGAACTATTGCTGTATAATTTTTTTTCTCAAATAATGATACAAATTCGCAATTACCCATATGGTCTATTTGAAAAAAAAATAGCATCGGCGACTTATCTAACAACCCTTAAATCTTCGGCAAGTTTAAACGTTACGTTTATACGCCTGTTGGGAATCGCGCCCGGGACCTTTCGCTTATCTGAAATATGGAGGCCGTTAAACCACCGGGTTCGACAACAATTAACCGACACACACACACACATACATACCTATATATATACATGGTAATTTAACAGTATCGAGGCCTAGAGAAAGTTTCGCCATAGTTTTGAACTTATTCCGAAAGTGCGGCGAATGAGTAATTAAAAATTAATTGGAGGCCGGCCTCTACCCCTCTATTCGACTGACCAAACTTTGAGGTTTTCGCGTGTACCGAAAACGTATAATTTCGTACGGGTTTCGACATTAATAAATAAATAAATAATGTTTCGTCTTGTGTTTGACTTGAAAACATGGTTTAAAGTACACACAAAGAATATTTATATATGCTTCGAAATTGAAAGCGAATTTCGGCATTGTATTATTTAAATTGTGGTGTGAGCGATTTTTTTTTTATATCAGATTTTCATTTTTTGCATAATTAGTGAACTTTTTCAGGTGAAAGCGTATTTTTTACGAGAGCTAATGCCTTCATTTATATTCTGAAGGGTTTAAATATTAAAAATATTCCGTTAAAACCTTATGAATTTGTCTCAAGTGCCCGATGGTCTTCATTGAATATGCTTAACTGATAATAAATTTTCATAATTATACTTGAATATCGAAGGGATGCTCATGAAAAATTTACTTATCTAAGATATTAGGGTATTTCAATAGAAAATTTTAAATTATTTAATATATAAAAAAAATATTTTTTTCTAAATATTAAAACAAAAATAAGCTTTTTAATGACTATTTATTAAATTCAATCTAGAATTAATAATTTTAATCATTAATATTCAAAATGAACTATTTAAAATTTAATTTACATATTAGAGAAATTTTCTTCGTTTTATCATTAAAAAATAATTATAACATCCTTTATAAATATTTTAATTATCCTCTCGTATTTTTATTTAGTGGTTAAAATGTTCATTAAAATAGTTCATCATTAGAAACGTGACGTTTGCGGTCGAGAGTCTATTTTATAAATCACGACGATTCTCCGCTACGTGTTCGTTTAAATTAACGACAAACGAATATTGAAACACCATGTATGTATAATAATATATATAATATGTAAAAAATATATATTTATATATATATATATATATATATATATATATATATATATATTCTGGAAAAAACGTGCAAGAATGCGACAATCGTGACGCCTTTTCCGAGCTAATTTTCTGGGAAGAAAAATTGCCGACGGCGACTTGTAACAAACCACGTTGACAACGAGTAAAAAAAAAATAATAAAAATATTCTAGAAATTCCATAAAAATAATATTTTCTATTAAAAATGTCTCGTCACGCGATTATATAGCGAAAAAAAATATTTGTGAAAAATAAACGGTTAGACGACAATGACATTAGGTTGAAGTCGTCGCACAACATTATTAACGATTGAAAGAAAATTACGTTCTATGATAAATATTTCATATTTTATATATTTCATGCTATATAGTAAATTAAATGATAATAATTCGTTAAATTTAGATCAAAATTTTGATGTCAATTGATTATGAAAAAAAAAAAATATATATATATATATATATATATATATATGTGTGAATGAATTTAATATAAAAATTGTATTATCAGATTAAATATAATTAATGATTGAAATTCAAATCGAATAATTACGATTTATTCCAAGAATATGCGAAAAACAGTTAAAAATGAAAATTAACCGATTTACAAATTTGTGTCGTTCGATATTTAAAAAAAATAGTATATAAGAAAAATGACACTTGCTAATCTAAACCGTCAATCGACAATTTATCTATTGACATTTTTATCATAAATGTCACTAGAATATAGTAATAATAATAATAATAAAAATTGTATAATAATAGATTATTATATATATATATATATATATATATATATATATATATATATATAAAATAGAATTTTACGTCGTAATATCAAAACGCGTTATCTGTCCGTAAAAACGTAGACATAATACGTTTTGTTCGAAGCAACAGCTACAAATATTATATGAAAAAAAAATAAACAAATAAATAAAAACCATAAATCACCATACAAAACCATTGACAAATTGTCCGATATATACGCTTATATTGTATTTATATATATATATATATATATATATTTCATATTTTGATAGCCGGAATATAATAATATATATGTCGGAATTCGGCGTGCGGTTTTCTCGCTTTCATTTATCACGTTTAAGTATGACAATTTACCACGAAAATGACACCCGTTTTAGTTCTGTATTTTTCCGACAAAAAAAGAAAAGCTCGTGTTTTCGATTTATTTTATACGATTGAAAATAGTGTGTGATACGTATAATGATCTATATATAAGTATTTATATATATTATGTTCGTGAAACACGCGAATATATTTGATAGTTAAATCAGTGTTGTTAACTATTTGATTGTTTTCTATATTGGATGAGTGAATATTTTGTGTGTGTGTGTGTGTGTATGTATATATTTAACACTCGTTGATTTTTGTATGGAAAATAGTTGTTAAATTTATCGCCTATTCAAATTTAATTGAGTTTGATTGTCGTGAATATAAATATATTTAATGATAAATGTTGAAAAGTTGCAAGTTTTTTATACGTTATATTGTCGTGTAATATATATATATATACACACACACACACACACACACACACACACACACACACACACATATATATATATATATACATATATATATATATATATACATATATATATATATATATATATACATATATATATATATATATACATATATATATATATATATATATATATATATATATATATATATATGATAACAATTTTTACTTTTATTATTATTTTTTCAATATTAAAATATAAATAATATTTCTTTATTTTTAATAATAAAAAAATAACGCTTTTTTAGTAAAAGAAAAATGTGACCGTTTTTGGATTCTGATGCTAAATTGATTTAATAAAATTATAAAAAGATATTCAAAATAATTATTGGATCTAATTCAATAAAATTCATCTTCAATTGTATCATCTTAATTGAAGTAAATAATGTAACTGGTTATTCAATGAGTAATAAAGTTGTTTTAGAAGATAAATTAATTTGATAAACGACCAGAAATAACTGACGGTTGTGTGGGACGTCGATATAAACATTGCCAAATATTCAATTTTTAAATTTAAATTTAAATGATAAATTACGAACGTTTTTAATGTGATATATATTTTTAACTATATTTAATATAAATAATTTTAATGTGTGAAAATTTTATATTGTAATAAATGATCAAATAAAATATTTATTAAAAATTAAATTATTATATTATAGTATAATTATAACGGTTTGCGTGTGAAAGGAGCTTTAATCTGAACGATATTTTCTATCTTTTCATTATCATCGGTTAGTTGACGACGTCGGAAAAGCTCAGTTAACGGCGTTCACCGAAGGTTAAATTGAATAATTACCTTCACCCTTTTATACGAGCACACATATACACACACACATATATATGTATATATATATATATATATATATATATATATATATATATATATATTATAGTGGTATTCGTTGGAAGACGGGTCGTTCTAAGAGCCGCGATTTTATCTGACCAGAAATCAATTTACTCGATTATACCGAACTTCGACGGCGGTTCGACTTGTCCGTAATCCAGAACTAATTAAGTAGAAGAGGCGTTTCGGGATTAATGAATGTCGAGCATCAAAAGTGAATAATTACCGCGATTAATATAAGGGAAGCTCGTCTTCTCGAAAGCTTTTTTAGAACACCCTATCACCCGCCCCGCTCCCCCCACGCTCGCCTCTCGTTAAACGCAAACTATTCCTTCTAACGACCCGTAACCCGCTTTTTTTTATATTTTTCGTCCCGCGATCTCTTCTCGGGGAAAAAAAATCGTAATTAGATCCGGTTCTAATTAAAATCGTGCCATTCGTCCGTTACAATTGCGTTTATTTTTATTTATCCGAGTCGAATAAATTTTTGTCGCCGCGCTATAAGACCCTTATTTCTCAAACTCGTCCGCTTCCATTTTGAATTTTTATTAATGAACACGCTTCTCAAAGTGTTGCTTTGATGCGGAAAAATCGCGATCGAAATTTTGAGAAACTGCCGATTTCGTCTAATGAACGACACTCGAAAAATATCGTTTATTTTTTTTTCATTGTAATTAAATCGCTGTTTTTAATTAATTTATATATATATATATATATATATATATATATATATATATATATATATTTACAATCAACGTTAATTATAAGATTTCGAGTGCTTTTCCAGTTATTTCAGTATAAAAATTTTATATTATATAATATTTACATCTTTCAGATAAATATATATTTAATATTTTTTTAATTCATACAAAATATACAACATTCATATTAATAATTTTATAAGAATATATATTTTTATTTATAAGTAATGCTTCTTATTCAAGAATTTAGTATATATTTTTGTCTATTTTTATATTTTATTTTGAAGAACAGATTACGACTTAGAATTTATTGAATGAAAATAATATTTCGAAATAAATATACGATAATTTATATACAATATATAAATTCTATAAATAATTTAAAATTAATTTTAATGATTTGAATAACTCAACAACATTCAATATATTATATATAACAATCAAAAATAGAAAATATAGGATAGTAATAATATGAAAAAAATAAAAAGACAAACGACCTCAACATGGAAAAACGGTCATCATCAGTGTCATTTTTACGTCGTCGTAAACTGACCGATTCATATTTTTTTTATTTTTATTTTATTTTTTGAGATTTATCCGACAACTTCGACGCGGGCCCTTCGTTCTTTTGTGCCCTTTTGTGTCGCACATTGTCGTTGTTATTGTTGCGAAAAGTGATCGATCATAATTATTCACATCGGAAAATATGCCGATCCCTATTTTACGACGTATGAAAATAAAAATAATATATATTAATATATATAAAAAGAAAATCACTTCTTAATATGGCGGCTTGTTGTCGTCGTCGTCGTCGTTCGAGATGGACACAATGCGGATGATCATTTGTCATTTTGACCCCAATTTTTCCATTTTTCCAATTTTTTTTTCTATGATGAGAATAAACTATTTATTGATGACGATCGATTAATTCACGTCGTCGAGTTTGCAAACACATTAAAATTAAGACTGGCAATAAAAAAATATACAGTGCACTTCAAAAATATACATATAATATATATATCAAAAAAATATATATATATATATATATATATATATATATATATATATATATATATATATATATATATATATATATATATATATATATATTAGCAATATAACAAAATTTTAACTTCAATTATAAATCAATATATTAAATATGTCGTTTAACAAATTTTGTCTCTAAATAAATGTAATATTTTCCGATTGTCGTCTATCTTTAATAATTTTTGATATACTTTTCAAATTCGTCTTCTTATTTCAGTCTAAATCTCCTTTTATATCTTTCGAAATAAAGCATCAATTTAGATTAAAATTAATGAACGTGTCGAATTTTACAATATTAAATATAAAACGAAAGACAAATAAGCGAGTCAATTGATCAAAAGTAGATTGATAATTTAAATACATAAAAATTAGATCAATACTTCATAATTCAAAAAAAAAAGATACTATGACTTTAATAGAAAAGAATTGTTCAATTATTATAATATAAAAATATTTCATTTAATGATGAAACTGATGTTTATAGTTATTTATAACATCCTGTATATATAGATATAATTAAAAAAATCAAAATAGAATAATATAATAAATACGTGGGCATTGAACTGAATGTTAGCACTTCAACATAATTGCGAATCATTTATTTTCAACCGACTCATTTGAAATCTTCTACATTTTTTTTTATTTTACACGTACTCGCATTTTTGTTTTTACACGACCGATTTTAATTAGTATGAATGCGGATATAAAAACTATGTGGTCTGTAAATAAGTCCAGAATGTAATATATGGCTTTTTAGTAATTCAAAATTTTAATTTTGAACACGTTCATGTATATTATAACCATGATAAATCCATATAATCGTATATAATTATAGGTAATAGATATGTGGTTAAGTGCATAATAATATATATATATATATATATATATATATATATATATATATATATATATATATATATATATATATATATATATATATATATATATATATATATATATATAATATTTATATATAAATCGCACATATATATATATATATATATTAAATAGGTTGATTATATATTTTGCTATTTAATTCGGGACAATAAATAAATATTTCTGCATATATATAATTTTTTTTTCTAATTTGAACAACGTGTTTAGAGTTTATTTAAATGTTTCAATAAATCAATCGAAATATATTTGTATAAATATTACTTGAAAATCTAAATAACATTATAATATTTTCTTCCCACGCATTTTATAATATAAATAAAATATTTAGACGTTGTTTCGTAATTTTTTTTTTCGCAATGTCATTTCTTAGAATATATATTTTTTCAATTCATACCGTTGAAATATATTAGAATATTGTTTAACTATTAAAATAAAATAGTGTAGATACAATCAAGATATGAATAAATTAATAAATAAATCTTATAATAAATCATAGCATTCTAAAGAATTTTCAGATCTCAATTTTTTTGAAAGTTTTGATGTTAATTTTTTATAGCATTAAGTCATCAATTCTGTGTTTAATCGCACATATTTTATAATTAAAATATTCATCAAATTTATAAAAGAAAATATTGCGCAAAGTGAATGTTTAAAGAGTATTTTCATAAAAAAAAAATCTTTTTGAATAAGAAATTGTAATCACCATTGACTAAATATTTATTTATATAAATTAGATTCTATTTTAAAACAAATTGGACGACTTTTATAAAACAATTAATTTCAAGTCTACTTTGATTATGCCGCTCAAAATAATCGCAGTTCGCCGAACTTCAGTTAAAAATTTCTGAATCTATCTAGCTTCAAAAAAAAAAAAGAATGCACACTTACGAATAATATCAATAAATTAAACGCGCAATATTTAAAATATATAAATATATTAAAAGGCGTGAACTTTAAAACAGAAATAAAATAAATAAATAAAAAAAAATCGTCGACACTGAAGAAAAATTGCAACCGCGATAAATTCCGTTAAATTTGCCAAATCTGTTTTTATGGCGTTTAAAAACGCATACAAATATTTATTAATAATATTTTATATATGGCCTGTAAAATAATTTGTTTTTTTATTATTATTATAATTGCGTGCTAACGAATAAAATAATAAAATACACGCTCTGAATGCGCATAAATCATAATTAAATTATTAAAAAAAACATTTTTTTTTTAAATGTCAAACACATTTAACAAGTTCGGAAATAATAATTCATTCATTGCGGGGTTTGGCTATTTACGGTTCTGATTTCGAATATGCAATTAGTATTTCCGCAATATATATATATATATATATATATATATATATATATATCATTATTTTATTATTAATGTACTGTTTTAAAATTAATTATCATTTTTCATTATTACAGTTTGCATATGAAATATAATGATTTATCACTTATTCATCTGTATAATTGTTTTGCATTTATGACGAATTTTATTTTGTCTCTTTTTTTCTTCAACGAATATTAAAACGTACATTTAACATAGTAATTTATATTTAAAATTATGATTGTTTATTTTTGTGGTTTACACATATAATATTTGAATATAAATTCTCAATATATGAATAATAAAAATATATAATTTCTAATGAAATTATAAAAATAACTAAATAATTACAATTTCATATTCAATCATTTAAAAAGTAAATATTTTCAGCAACATTTCATAGCACATAATTTAAAATTGATTCGAGAATATAAATTCGACATTGTTGAATGAATAACGTTTGAGAAACACTTGAATCGTCATAAATCATATGTACAACGATAATTTTATTCGCGTAATAAATAATACTAAATATGCTGAAAAAAAAAAGAAGTACATTCGAACCAAAAAAAAAATAATATCAAAAAATATGAATATAAAATGGGAACAAAACGATAAACGATTTAAAAAAAATATACTCATAAAAAAGACGAACTAAAGAACAAAAAAAATATTATATATATATATATATATATATATATATTTATATATATATATATATATATATATATATATATATATATATATATATATATATATATATATGAATAGAATATGCGAAGAGTTAGAAAACGGCGAATGTAGGAAATAAGGAACGTTTCCACTTATGAAAATATTTTTCCATCTAAGCGTTTTTGTCTTTTCTGTGTCGTGTTATTGGAACAGTTTTCCATTTTTATCCTTCCATTTCAACGGAATAACCGAATGCCATATAATTTTAGTGGTTCGGTTATCGTTATGTATTCCAGATAACACGTAGTTACTTCTATTTTTTTTCTTTCTGTTTTTTTTTTTTTTTGTTCTTCCCCCCTTTTCTGGCACGTTCTCTTTCGACTTTTTCTATTTCATTCTATTTTTCCAGGGTGGGGGAAAAAAAGGAAAAGACGAAGAGAAAGAAGAAAAGGAGGAATAATATAAGGAAAATTCTCCGTTCGAGCTAATCTCGCGTTAAATTGACCAGAAATACTAATGTATATAACTGAAATGACGTATGCTAGCGTATGTGTTATCGTTACTGTCGAAAATTTCAAATGATTGATATGATTTTTTTCTATCAAAAAAATCATTATATTTTTAATATTTTCATAATGAAAAAATATTTAAATATTTAAATAAAAATGAACTTCATTAAATATTTTAGTCGTATCAATTGTATGTCACACATATAATTGATATAATTATATAGTATTATTAGAAAATTGAATACTAAAAAAAATTGAATAAAGATAATCATATAAAATTATAGACAATATCAAAAATGTGTGTATTAAATAAGTACAAACATTAATTTAATGAAATAATAAAATCATATATGAAAATAAATAAAATTATTTTTAGTACTGGAGGTCTCATATAAAATTCATTAAAGACATTAGATTAGTTTTTTTTAATTCATTAAAAGTTATAGTATATCATATTAATCGTTAAATTATCAATTGGGTATACTTTAACTTTAACATGTACTAAGATATGACTCGTTTTCACTTTTTTTTTCTATAATAACTTTGCCGAAATAGCGAAGTAAAAAAAAAATATATATACATCGTCCTGTCGTAGCTTTGGAGTCTTTTGTGTTTTTATTAAACTTGTCCTCACAATTGCGGGGCAAGTTTTAAATTACTTTCATTTTTTTTTATCATCGCGTTATATTTTCGCGTATCATCCGATGAAAAATACGAGAAGGTTACGACGAGCGGAAGAGGCTCGCAGGCATTTTTCCCTATGCGAGAGCACAAAAAAAAAATAAACAAACAAACAAAAGTACACAGCGGCAATGTGGAAAACGATAATAAGGGAAAGAGGGTCCAAAAGAGGTTGCGTCGGGAGGGACGAGTAAAAAAAAAATGAGAAATAAATAGAAAGTTATTATCGAAATTGTAATTTTTGACTTTTCGAAAGAAAGTGAATCAACAACAAAAGCGAGCACGGCTTTCTGTTTTTGACAAGTTGACTCGTTGTCGACAGTCTGACGATGACATTTTTTTTTATTCGCCGGGAAAACAATCCGCGGTCGTTCTAAATGAATACATTTTCCGGTCAATAATTTATTTTATATTTTTTTTTTGTATTATTATTAATTCGACTCGCTTTCTCTGGTCTTCTGGATTGCGCGTTTATATTTATGGAGTGTTCAAAAACTAACAAAAATTCTCAATTTATTTATTAAATATCCAGTAATGTTTTGAACATATTAAGGTATTCAAAAAATAAATTTGAAATTTGTGAATTTTTGGTAAAAAAAAATACTTTAATAATGTCCCAGCCTCCACATTTGCCAAACGAAGCTCCGTGCGTATGATGAAGAAGAGATTGAAGGACCGATATTTGAAAAGTATAAATGAAATTAAAAAAAAAGATTGACTTCTAATTTTTTTTAATATTGGAAGAAATACTGGTATAAATTTAATAATAATTCAATGAAGATAACAAACTAATAAAATTCTTTCCAAAAATATAAATAATTCTCGTTGTAATTATACATGTAAAGGTTAAATTATAATATATTACGTGTATTAATGTAATATATAGTTTGTATTAATATATGCTAAGTTCAAATTTAATATGATTTGCATGGAAGATTAGGGTAAATTCTATTATATAAATCCGTTTAATATTATTATTGTTCGATATTAATTTATGAAATAATATTGTATATAAATACAAAAATTTTGCTGAAACATTATATATATATATATATATATATATATATATATATATATATATATATATATATATATATATATATATATATACCATATATATATGATTTATTTTATTAAAAAAAATATCAATATTTTTTTAAGTTAAGTATAATATTAATGATTCAATAATACATATAAATTTAGACTTGTAAAAGCTATATTATGACTGATTTACACATTTATTGTCATTTAAAATCTATAATTCATACAATAAAGTATAAACTATTAGATACAATAAAAAAATAATAATTTTTAAAATATCATATAATTTTATTTATTCGACTATTTTATGATAATGAGCGCACAGAAGTCAAAATAATAAATAAATAAATAAAACTCCGTATTGACGCGCAAAATGGCTACTTTACGATATTAATAATATAAAAAAAATCGAATAAAACACATAATATTTCGATATTGTCGCCGTTCTGCGCAATCTTTTTATATACATATATTATTATATATTTGAAAAAAAAATATATATATATATATAAACACATACATTTTCTCAAGCATATTATGTCTAATTTGTATTCAATAAAACGTAATTCGATTACCGAAGTTAAAAGCGCGTATAGAAATATCGAAAACGACAACGCAAAAGTGGAATAGTAGAAAAAAAAGGTATCGTATACAAATCAAAATGCAAATGGACCCGCAAACGAGTTAACAAAAAGGCAATTTTTCACGTGAAAAAAAAAAATATATATATATATATATATATAAATATATATATGCGTAAAAAGACGTGGGCGCAAAATGTTTACATGCTTGTATAAATTTCTTACTAGAGAGAGAGAGAGAAAGAAAAAAAGAATATAAAAAAGTTTAGAAAATTCCGGTAACGTCGAGAAAAACTAGTTTCTTTTTTCCGCACAGATTCTACGACAAGTTTTCAATAAGTGACATATTGTATACTATTATAAAAAGAAAAGGATACAAATTTTATCTATGAAAATATATCTATATTATATTAGAAATAATCATATATATATATAAATATATATATATATATATATATATATATATATATATATATATATATATATATGTATATTAGAAAAAATTGAATATAAATTATTTTATATGATATATTATATTTTTATATATTTTAATAATACTTTGATAATGTTAAACATTATTTTTTCTATTTAGTTCAAAATTAAACTATGATATCAATGAAGAATTTTAAAAGCATCTTAATAGAATTTTTATATTATCAAAATAATAGTAATCGGTGAAACGTAAACAACATCTAAAATTTTTATCGATATTATAAATAAATCAATAATATTATATATGCAAATATTTATCTATGCAAAAAATCAATTTTTATATAACAAAAAAAAATCAATATGAAATACTTGTATACAAAATATGAACGTAGAATATTAATATAATATAATTTTCAATAATCAATAATATAATATTCAATCAAAGATCAAAATTTACATAATCAAAAATGTAAAAATTTTTATATCGAAATGCTTTTTGAATTCCGTACGTAAAAATCATAAAATTCTCACTGTAAAGATCGTATAATTTAAATATAAATAATCGAAAAATAAAAAAAAACGCACATCGAATACAATACGTCATAAAATATATATATATATATATATATATATATATATATATATATATATATACATTTATAAAGTATATTCAATATATCGCGTATCACAAAATGTTAATTAATTTAACGTTGATCATAAATCACCCGGAGTGTACGTGCCGCTTGAAAATGATTAATAGTAAACGAATACGAGTGCGAGTTTCTATCGGCGATTACACACTCATTAAAAGGCTCTAATTTCTGATTTTTATCCGAAAGAAAAATTTTCGTGAAATAATTTATATATAATATATAATGGCGATAAACAAACGAAGGCATATAAATAAATAAACAAGCCGTTTAACGCTTCCAGGTGAGAGCGTTCTTATTATATATATATATATATATATATATATATATATATATATATATATATATATATATATATATATATATATATA
>JANIJI010000004.1:3925000-4140000 GCA_024500535.1 Leptonema lineaticorne | reverse complement strand
TCTTTATAGTTTACGGTTTTTGAGTTTATATATATATATATATATATATTATTTATTTTTTTATTCTAGAAATGTTCATTGTACATGGAAAATTATTGTTTTCGTTAATTATCGATTCATGAAAATTTTTAAATATATTTTTTTTTATTATAAAATTTGATTAATATTAAATCAATGTTAATTGAGATATTATATACAAATATAATAGGTCAAAAATATATATTTTTTATAACACCTGTTGGTTTGCTGTAATAACTTATTATTTTATTATAAGAATGTATAGCAAAATAAGGGAAAATATCATCCCCATCAGATCCGGCGATTAAAATATTTCAAAATGTTACAGCCACCGTAACAAGATAATCGATGAATGTTACAACCCTTGTAATGGGTGAGAGGGATGCGAAAATCGTTTACGTCGAATAGTGAAAGTTGAAACTTTACGACGGCCACCCGATACATTACATTATAATAATAATATACATAATGCGTCGGATAGCCTTATGTCCTTTAAGTATGGACAAACTTTGTTTTTGATGTACGCGCTAAACCTTAAAACTTTTAATGCGACCCGAAGTTTGAAAACATCTGGATCCGCTAATAGAATAAATGCGGTCAAGTTCTGTAATTTGCGAAAAATGAACCAAAAAAATGTATATATTATATATATATAAAATTGACGCACGACTGCATCACAATATTTATCAATAATTCTATAACGATATATAAAATATTTAAAATTATTATATATAATATTTATATTTTGTCATATTTTTTACTTATATAAATACGGTAAATATAAGCTTTATTTTCAAAACAAAAATAATTGTATATAATAAGTGTATACCGTAAAATTATACGTAGTAATATTTAAAATTAGGTTTAATATATTTCCAATGAATCCATTGATCTTTCATGATATCTATTTAGGTGAATAAACCATTTAATTTAGATATAAAATTAGCATATTTTATTCGTATAAAAAAAAGATTATATATATATATATATATATATATACGTTAAACGATATTTTTTATTTATAAATTGCGCCAAAAATATTTTTGAAAAATAAATTATTTAAATATATATAAATGGAGTTTCACGTAATTGAACTTAATTTTATTAAATATTCGATATTTAATGAAGTAATTAGATTTATATATGTTTTCAAAATGATGGATTATAAATTATGAAAAAAATTCTTAAAATTTTCTTAAAAAGTTGATCACCGACATATAAATACATTTACATTTTCACGATCGATCCCATTTGTGATTCGCTTGGTAAAATAAAACGCGAAAATTATTCATAAAATTATATTTATTATTCGCTTAGGAGGAAAAAAAAATATATATATATATATATAGAATAAGTAAGAGAGATGAAAAAAAAGAGCAAATTATTATTATAGCCAACCTTATGATGATTGCGGTTAAAAAATTCAAAAGTGGACTCGAACCGGTAATAAAGGAGTTTTATTTCGTCGAAATGGTACAATTAAATTAATTGTACTTTATCGCACTACACACGATGTATAATGTAAGAATAATTTATAATATTAAATTTATATATATATATATATATATATATATATATATATATATATATATATATCTGTGTGTGTATATAAATATATACTTTGAATTAATTTTTAATATCGTTCGAGTGCTAAATTCGTATAATTACGGAATTAGGAAAATGTCCATAAATTTCACGACCCCGTTTATTATATTTTCGTCGTAAAAACTACGAAAAAAATCACACACACACACACATATATATATATATATATATATATATATATATATATATTATATAATATAATATAAATGTCTACGTTGTATTTCTTAATTGTGTCTTTATTACCGAACTATAAATATAATATATTAACCGTGAGCGTATAAATTAAATTTTTATCGTGGTTTATATATATATTTTATATATGGTAAAATTATGATTTTATTTCAGTAGGATCAAATAATGAAACGGCATTAAAGGATGTTGAGATTTAATATTGATATTAATAGGTATTATTCGTTCAAAATATATTGATATTTCATATATAGTAATTATATAATAAAGTTAATTAAATTATTTTAAAAATGCTTCATTAAAAAGTATAACAGAATATATTAATATATAAAATGACTTAAAAGAAGTGTTGCTAATTTATGTTAAACATGTAATATTATAAAAAATATTGATTAATAAAAAGTTTAAAAAAGTAGATAAAAATTTATTGTAGTACCTATATATTGTATATAAATTGATATCGATCAAGTTTTCGGAAAAAAATATTATTGTTAAAAACGTTCTATATCTAGTTATTTTATTATTGTAATTATACCATATATAGAATTTAGATTTTTATAACTATTTAAATATAATACAATTTTTTGACGATAATGTTTATATAAAATTTATTTAATCTAATCTAATACGGTAAACTATAGCGGATATCAAAACTAAATAAATATCTAAAATTTTCTAATGTCATAAAAATAATTGCTCAATATATATGCACGAGCATGAATAGAATTTTCCCGGAAAATTTGGCAATTTGACACGTGCAAAATGCGGATTAGTGTTTAAAATATTTATAATTCATTAGAGTCGAAATTGCGCGAGTTAAAACTCGCCGAAGGTTTTAATTCCTATTAACTCTTGCAATTCTCGTTTAAATAATTTAATAATAGTATTAAAATACGATTTTATAAAATAGAAAAAAAAATTCGTGCGTATTATAATAGGTTTATATATACAAAAATATATTTAAAAAGAAATCTAATTAAAATTTTCCGAAATATCACAAGCAGATTAATATCGGTGTGTTTGTATTAATTTTAATTTATTTTTTTTAATGTATTATCAAGGCAACATCCAAGTTTAACAATTTAATTTGTTTTTTATACTAATTTTAAGATTATATAAAAATGAAAATTGCGCCATTTCATTACTGATAATTATCAAAAAATGTCAAAAGTGACTTTTTATTTCGCGATAAGCTCATTTTTAATATTTTATACGATGTCGCAATTTTCACGTATTTCATTGTGCTATCAATTCATCAGATGTCATTATTAATAATTTTTTAAACGCAATATAAAAAAAATAATAATTAGATCAATTATTTATAGAACTGACAATTTGACCTAATAAAATTTAGATATCACGATAACATTTAACATTTTTAAAGTGACCTGTTTATATAAATTTGACACACTTTTCCATAATGTATTTTATCATTTTTAAATATAAATATAAAAATAACGTAATTTTAAAATAATATAATATGATTTTTTTTTTAAATATATATCTCTATTTTTGTATGTGTGAAAAAAATTTGGAATAAATCGTTCGTAATTTCATCATTTTAAATATGATGAAATACAGCCTTTCTTTAAATCACAACGGCCTAGATGAAGAAGTGCAAGATGGAAAAGAACCAATCTCACATTCTCGCAGATATTTTAAAGGGAAAAAAAAAGAAAGGGCCTGAAAGGGCAGGTGTCGCTTAGTGGGCACCTCGTGCGCTTTACGATCGCATTCATTATTCAAATGTGCTTCAGTTTTCCTTCGTCTTTCCCTACGCTTTTGTCTTTCAGCTACTATTTTTTTCTTCTCTTCTTTTTTTATCTTTTACCTACCCCTAGATAGGGGGACGCGGAAAAGAAAGGACAGTCCCCCCCCTCCCCCGTTTTATCCTGGCCGGCCGTTTTCGCAGATGAGGAAAATACGCGCGGGTACAATTTTTACCTTCGTTTTTCCTGTCTCGCGGGTGTTCAACCTTTATTTTCATATCCGGTACCTTTGGTTAAAGTATGAAATTCATATTTTATATAATGCCGTAATTGAACAAAAATGGTCAATATATATATTTTGTCAAAATCTATAATCGTAATCGACTTAACATACTTTAGATATACCATTTTACTATATAAATTAATACATCTCCATAATTATTATATATATATATAGAACGAATATATTTTCATATATAACACTGTGATCAAAAAGTAAGGTGAATTTGTTTATAAAATGTAAATTCTTTATTTATTTGTAATCCTCGTCTGATAAAACGCACTTTTGCCAATGTTTTTTCTAGTCTTTTTCCGGTATAGCCTTCAAGATCTTCGATTTATCTCCTCAATTCTCGTATTGGCCTTTTGAATTTGTTGAATAGCCAGAAATCGCATGGAGTCAAATCAGGCGAATACGAGTTGAGTTTTTGGCAAAAAAGTCGCGAAAAACCAATATAGTATGACATGGCACATTATCGTGATGAAGGAACCGAGAGTTTTAAAAACACACGTAACTCAGAGAAAATTAAACCTTTTGACGAAAAACCTGTTTTCACTTTACTTTTTGATCACAGTAATATATTGATCGATTCCGAATCGATTTTTTTTTTATATTTATAATCAATAAAGTTAAATAAAGTTGAATATCCCTGATAATTCCCATATAAAATACAGAACACTCCTCTTACTGTGCTTTACGAAAAAAAAAATAAAGTTACAGTCGCTAATTTCGTCGTCGTCGTATAAATTTAAATAAAACTCAGCAAAAGTCGCCGCTGTTTTAAATGCTTACTATACACATAAATATTTTAGTTTACCCCGCTTAAATGTGAATTGTTTAACTTTTTATCTCAGTTTAAATGGAACCAGTAAAAAAAAAACACGTATATAAATTAAATATATGGTTAAAAAAAACAATAATTTATCATATAAATTATAATAGAATGTAAGTAAAAATATGAAAATTTTATTATTGATGTCAGTTATTTTCGTAATATATATATATATATATATATATATATATATATATATATATATATAGATATATTTTTTTTTTCAATGTATATATTCTATATAATTTCGTTCGTATTAATACTTTTATATATTTATGAATGTGTACGACATGTGTGTATGTATTTTAACTTGAATTCATATTGAATTAAACGACATTTGAACGATAGATATGATCGATTGTATTTGAAGATAGTTCATCCGTCACTTTAACAGACAACTTTACTGACGTCTGATACATTTTGTATATAAATATTTAATCATTATCGAAATCGTAAGCTTTCATCTGTATTAATAATAAACATCTATATTAATATTATGAATTTTCTGTAAATATTATTATTTAAAAATTCTAACTAATATAGAAAAGATCTTAGATTTTCAAAATATATTTTATTATAATGTGTATAAAAAGGATCATAATAAGGTCGTCTCGTTTGAAAGCTTTCAAGCTTTAAATACAAGTGTGCGATAAGAATAATTTTAAGATTGCTTTTAAAACGCGGCGACATTTTATTAGTCAAAAATTGCAACGCAAACAGACAAATAAGACACTTAAAAAGATCGTAAAATCGATGTTTTATACGATTTTCAAAAAAAAAATCTCCTATTTGCATATCTCGGACCCTAAAGTTTCACAGAATACAACCTTTTCAATGAACTTTGTCTTATTTACAACTAACGTGTCGAAAGCTCGATCTTAATCTATATACCGTGTTTTTTTTTTTTTAATAAAATTTCATCTATAAATAATATAATATATAATTATTAAAAAAATAATAATAAACTAAGTAAAATAACAAAAATATTTTTTTTAAGTAATATTAAAAAAATGCATTGTTTTTCTTCTAATTAACTCATTCAAAATATACGTATATATTTGATTTATAGCTTGATTTTTTTTCTTGAATTTGTGTAATAAATCATTTTTATGAGAAAAAACAATATTTCCAATATATATATATATATATATATATATATATATATATATATATATATATATATATATATATATATATATATAAAGTTTTTATGGCATAAAATATTATTATATAACCATTATAAAAACAATTTTTCCGACAAATCACCATAATATTTTTCTTATATATAAAACGATATTCTAATGTATATATAACTATATTATAAAAAAGTTTTTTTGCATGAAATTTATCAAGTTTAAAACTATTCATCGTCCATAACATTAATAATATATATTTTTTTAATTTGCTTTTTAAGATGAGATACCTTTACACTTTTCCAAACGTTCGACGCGATCTTCTTAATAAGCAAACTGGAAAAGCTCGCGCGCAAAAATGGCGATGCATACGCGAAACTACAAAATAAAGAAAAAAGCACACACGGCAAAAAAGAAAAAAAATGTCGGAAAATTTCCAACGTATTCGTCGTCGACGAAACGCTTAAAACGAGCGGTAAAAGTTTATTATATGTCGGACAAAAACGTTTTTAGTATTAGCGTAAACACGCTCGTTTCGCAGTTAAAAAGCTCGTAAGCGACGTCTTAATTGCGACTTATTAACATAGTTTTACCGCGTCGCCGTTGCTGAAAGTTCCACGGATGTCTGAAGATGAACAACGGACTCGTTATGTGGGACACAGCGGTTCTAAAACGGTGATGTTACAATACATATTGTATATTACGTATATTGTATTGATATAAAATAGTATAAATATTATATAAATATATTGATTTATTATATATTGAAATAGATTTTCAAATTGAAGCTGTATATACGTAAGATTCTCGCGGGAATATCTCGTTTTGAAAAAGATTGAGAAGCGTCGCGGTACACTTTTCAACAGTAAAAATTCAGAATGAAAATGGAAAGAAAGATTCAACCGGATGCTGCAACTGGAACTTTGAAAAATAAAATAAAAATAAAAAAAGAGCGATAGCGAACGAGACGTATCAAAAGGGAACGTTTCTCGTTTACTAAGCGAGTGAAAAAAATATATATATAAAAGAAAAGCCTTTTTTGTTGATGTCTTTTCAGACACAGGTTTATTGTGCGCCATTATAAAGTATGTCGGTTTAGTCGCTTGATTGCCGTAAATGTTGGAATTTATAGAAAAAAAACGTTATGGAATGTTAACCATGAAGGAAATAGTAGAAATTGAAATGTTAAACGCATTCTTGGTATGTGAATGATTAGTTTGTATGTTGCAAAGCGCTGGTTTTGATTGCAAATCGATTTTATGAAAAAAAAAAATATATGTACCAATTACTATCAATGTGTTAAAAAAGTCAATAGTTATTTTCAACAAGTTACATCGAATTTTTAAGATACAAGTATTGAAATTCATATTCAATATTTATTATTTATTCATAAAGAAATATTAATTATTTTTTGTAAAATAATTTTTGATATAAAACTTTATTTTTATACACGAATATTATATGAAAAAAATATTTACTTAAAAATCGTTTAATATTTGACCGACAGACACATAGATAATAATTAAATTTGATCTTTGATATAAATTAATTTGTAAAAATGTTGAAATTATGATAAAAAAAATATACGTAAAAATACCAAAAAAATATTACATTAGTGATTTACAAATATATATATTTTGAATTAATGACCGGAAAATACAAATATTCAACTTAAAAAAAAACCAGTATAACATCTTTTTTTTCTTTAATATCTCTCTTTATTACATTCATCTTCGTTTGTGTACTTAATATTCAAATTTTATACGTAGACGTTTTAATTATGATAAACACGAGTATTTGATTTAAAATTCGGGTTTTTCAATCTATACTTTAAAAAAAAATCGTAATAAAATATAATTTAAACGGATGTTTTTCAATACAAAAATTGTTAGCTTATGACATATTTTCGGAACACTTTTCAAATATATATAGAATATGAATTAATGTTAATATTGAATTAATGTAATTTTAATTATATATTTAAATTAAAAATATTTTATATAATATGAAAACGAATTAATTTAACAAGTATATAATGGTGAAATGAAAACGTCGTCAGTTCTAAACATCAACGTTGTCACATTATCGATTTTCAGCGGGAAATCCGCTTTCACGGCAATTATCGCGTCGAAGTATCGTTCGTCGACGGGATAGATTCGGGATTATAATAATTAATATTATTACATTTAATACAATAACGACTGAGTAATATATATATATAATATAATATCGATCGATTCGTGGCGTTTGTATGATTGTGTGTCACGTCGTGTTAACCTTTTGAACGCGATCGATGACATCGTTGCCGGTCGACTGACTTTGGCTAACTATAAACTATAAACGACGGCTGTCTATCTATTATATATATATATATATATATATATATATATATATATTCGTATAATATATGATCTAAGCCTACGAATGTTCATTTTCAAGTCTCACTTTCCATGAATATGTAAGCCGTGGCAAAGTTTCGACAGCATTACTAATCTTATTCATTACCGATTAAGACATGCCTTGGCGACGAAAAGGGTTTTCGGGTGTTTAAATTTAAATAAATTTTCGATTTCAGGCTTCGGCAGCCGTATTTCACGATGTCTATTTTTTATATATGAATATTTGATTGTGAATGTTGTCGGGTTGTGCGAGTATAAATTTAAACTATATATATAAAATTGATTGAATAGTTCATTTGTACTACTAATGACTTTTAAGGGTTGTTCCGCATGTTTGTTTTATATAACGTTATAATATATTATATATATTTTATATATTGACTGTTGGAAATTACGATAGAATATATATATTATTTTTAATCCGTTAAAAGCATCAATATTTTAAATTGAAAATATTTATATATAAAAATAAAATATTTTCATCCAGAAATATATTAATATTGAATATTGATTTTACATTTCAAATATTTTAAAGAAACGATAATCATTTTAATATATAGTTATGGATAATTAAAATTGTTATAAATTTAGAGTTCCAAGATATCAATAATAATTTTAATTTTATTTTGTATAAAAAATGATTAAAGATAATTCTTACACTATATATTAAATTATTAGATTGAAATAAATAATAATTGGAAGAATGTATTATATATAAATTCTGTTTAAAATAAATAAAAATTATAAAATGTATACATTTAATAATCTACATTGAACTGTTCATAATATGAGTCAAAACCTGCATTGTTGAATATTAATTAAATTAAAATATTAATTTAATGAAATTTTTAAATTATGGAAAAATGTTTAAGTTCTTTGCGAATATTTAAATACAAACGAAATAGATTAAAAACTTTTATATATTGATTGTTAAAATGTATATAAACATTTCAAATAACTATTTGATGAATATGCAATATAAAATAGAAATGATGTATATTTCGTCAAATTTTCAAAGTAAACCACTATAAAATGAACCTTTCATGTTTGAATCGAACCATATATAAAACGATATTCACCGATTACGCTGTACATTAATCGACATTAAACTAACAATTTTCATGCGGAAAAACTTTTTAATACAACCTCACACAGAAATTACGTATCGATGTGAAGACGATGATAAAATTGGATAACTTTTGATATGCGATAGAGTTCAACGTTCGATTATCAATACGCACGCATTCGACAGTCGAATTTCTTTGACGATATTGGGTCACGATCGTGACCTCTAAATAATAATAAAAGTAATAATAACCAAAAAAAAAAAAAAATGAGTCGAAACGGCACACAACAAAACTTAACGACCGTCTATTGCCGTCGACGACGACGAAAACGAAAGTTTTCTTTTATATATAAATATAAAATACACGCCACTGGTAAACGCACGTATATATATATATATATATATATATATATATATATATACGGAAAATGACAGGGGTTAACAATCTACGTAACGGAAAGTAGGGGAAGGGGTAGTAAATGTGAAAGTGCGCATTTTTCATAGAATTTCACGTACAATTTATATTATAAGCTCGAGTGAATATTGCACACGTTTGAAAGCGTCGTAAACGGGGTGAATCCATCTTTTTACCCTTGTCCAGTTTCGTTTATATAAATCGTTAACGAAAGATGAATTTATGACATATATAATATATATATATATATATATATATATATATATAATACCATTAAAGTAAGAAAATATCTAATAGATCAATTATTAAAAAAATTTTTTTTCAATCAATTAATTATTTTTGAATATTAATAATAGAAATATTAAAAAAAAATGAATACTTCTGCTCTACCATAATCCTAAATATTCAATATGTGTATATAAATTTAGAAATCATTTATAAATTTCAATTTATTCATATATTTTCCTGTATAACTGGTCTATAATGGTTGACCACACATTATTTAGGTTATCTGTTATAAAACAAATTTTTGATCTTTAACAGTAACACACACACACACACACACATATATATATATATATATATATATATATATATATATATATATAATATTAATGTATCAAGAGTAAATAAAATGTTAATTAAGATGCGAAGTCGAGAGATTCGTGTTAATTTTCCGGGAGAAAATTGTTAACTTTTCTCGCGTCGAGATGGAAAATCTTTAAGTTATTTAGACTGAAGATGAATTGTTAAACAATACGCGAAGAGTTTTCATTTTGTTTCATATGTATTATATAATTATATATTAGATGCGTAATAAAGGTAATGTACTGTTGAAATTTACATGCGAGAATAATAATATTTTTAAATTAAAAATATGTAAATAAAATCTTTATATATTATTTTTATCATTATTGTCTAAGAAAATATCAATATTTGTTGTAAATTTTTGAAATGATGTAATAATAGATTGATTGTTGTTTATATTTAGATGTTTAAATTTGATAAACGTTTATATTAATAATTATATACTTGTTTTCATATTTTTATTTAAAATTATCAAACAGTTCATTTTTTGTATATACAAAGTTTGCGGTAATAATTTAAAGTTGCCACAAATATCTTTAATAAGACTAAAATTATTACATCAAAGATCAAAAAACTTTTCCATTTGTGGAATTAAATTAATAATATATATGTATATTTGTAAAATTCGTAAAATTTTGTTATTTTTTATAATTAAAATATTTTATAATGAAAATGAAGGACAATATTATATAAATGACCTTCTCAAAAAAAATATTAAAAGTGGTAATTGCAAATATTTTCAAATATGAATTTTTAAGAAAAATTACAAAGAGATAAATAAAACCTGCAGTAATCCGCCACCTTCTGTAATGAGAAGGAAAAACTGAAAAAAAAAAAACAACGAAATGAAAGAGATAATTCGAAAAGAATTAACTCTGAAATAAGGAATACTTCAGAAGTTTGAAAATCTCAAATAAGAAAAGGGAATTTATTTTTTTCTATTACGCAAAATAATGAAACGATATATATGTACACATAAAAAGTTCAGAAAAGGGATTTTTTAATAATGAAAAAACGCTTCAGATAGTTATATATATATATATATATATATATATATATATATATATATATATATATATATATATATATATTTCATATGTATGACAGAAAAATTCATTATGAGAAAAAAATGCAGCATGTAAAAGGCGACGAATGAATAAAAACGCATTTTACGACATGGGAACGTTTTATGTCGAATAATAATGTCGTTAAGTAAACGCTGCATTTTTCTTCACATATATTTTTCATGTTCGGACCGAAAATTTTTCATACATCCAAATCAGGGGCGCACAACATTTTGTTATAAGAATATTGACTTTTTACAAAGTCATATAATGCGAAATTCAGCTTAAAAATTATATTTTTAATTAAAGAAATAATTATGTAATTATTATAGAATTGTTGTCTCGATTGATATTATATTAAAGTATTATAATTAATGTATGATTTATGTTGTTTTGAAGCGATTTGTGTCGTTCAAAAGGTTGAATATCTCTGATCTAGACGCTTGCGTGGACTTTAGAAATATATTTTTTCGTTAGAAATCGCCAAAAGTATTGACTCGACGAGCTTCTCAGCTTCAATTTTAATACTAAAAGACGCGTTTTGTAACATTTTATGGGTTTTATCTCAAAAATGGCAAAAAGGCCCATTAATCATTCAAAAAAAAAGTAAAAAAAAACAACAAGAGTATAATAATAATAATAATAATAATAATAAATTCGGCGAACACAGCAAGTGGAAAAAGGAGAAAAATGAGCATTCTAACGAAAATATATTATTTCTTTTCTAGCATCCGCAATGAATATTAAATTAACATTAAGCTTTTTTTTATTATCCGACGAGAAAAATTCATAAGATAAACGATGAAATGAATCAGTCACGTTGTGTTGTGGGCCGCATTATTATTATATATATATATATATATATATATACATATTTTTTTTCCTTTCGCTAGGTTTTTTCTTTATGCCTCCATTTTTTTCGGGTGGGGGAAGGAAATAGCAGGAGGAGGGGGGCGGGCGGAATTTTCTTTTTGATTTCCCCTTTTTCCGTTCGTTTTGTTTGCGTTTCGCGGTCGCATTTTCCATCTCTCGTATTTTATCGTTAATAATATATTTTTGTGCGGAATAAATAATAAATAAATAATACGGTTTAATTAAGGGGGGGGGTGCATAGGAAGGGTGGCGAAAACGGAACGTTTTGCAGGATGAGTTTATTTGAAATAAAGTATGACTTATATTATTACATTGAATATTGAATATTATATTGAATGGAAAATTTGATTAGTTTTATAAAATAATAATAATTTTAATATATATTTAACTAAATTCACTCTTTTATTGATATATTTCAACATTTTGTGTATGAAAATCTTAATTTTATTTTTAATTAAATTTTATTTTAAAAATACACGTAATAAAAAAATAAATTTTTCGCTATAATTTGTTCGTATAATATTTTTTAAACAAATTATAAAATATTGTAAATGAATTTTAACAATATGTAACATTTATTTCAATTTTACGGATCATTTTATTATTACAATTTTTTTTATATGGAATGTTAAACTTTGAATTCAAATTCATAACATTTTCGTTGAAGTATTTTTGATTTTATAAAATATAATACGAATGAAAAATCTCATGTAAATTCTATAATATTAATTCAATACTACAGAAAACATTTCACAATTGAAATAATTTTTTTTTATATTAATTTTTTAATTTAATATGCGTCAAATTTCAGATTAATATATACGATTATAACAGAATATTCATTTAATTAATGATTCGAACTTTTGAAAGATAAATTTAAACCGTCAAACTTTAAATAGAGACGCAAATATTTATACGATACAACTCAAATAAATTCATGATTACTATAATGATGAAATATATATTCAATATTAATTACATGCTTGGATAATATTCGTATGCATTGCAATTAAATTCAATGTATATAATTGCGTTCGATGCCCGTTTTATACATCTAATTAAAATTGTACATAATCTTCAATTATTAATATGCGATTATATTATATTTTTCAATGAACCCGATGACCTCGTATAACGATGTTTATAATAATTACAATGTTATAAAAAAATGATGAAAATATTTTTTTCTTCATATTTAACTTATATAAGTTTGTAGTTATGCTGGCCAATTAATGTTGGCTAAAAAAATAGGCGAACATTATAAATATCCAGGGGTTAATGGTTATCATTTATTTTTCAATATTTTAATATCATTATTAACGCGTTGACTTATTATTTTTGAAATTATACAGAATGAAATATGAGTAGAAAATATTATGTTAATAAAAAAAAAATATTATATATAATATTTATATGAAATGTCTTAATGAGAAATGATTATTTTTAGTTTTTGCTCATTTTAAACTAAGAATGTACATCTTTTATGAAAATATTTAATTTTAATCTTCAAAATAAAATAATAATACATTTAATGATTTATATTAATTATATCAAGTATTACTAGAAATACTCGGTCTTTGTTGTTAAATAATGCGTTAAAAAGCTATATTTTTGTTCGTTCAATATATTTATTTTTATATATATATCTTTGAAAATTTTAATATATATTTTATAAAATATTTCACAAATTCATATAGAACAAGATTGATTATAAATTATCTTAAAATATTCAATAAAATTTATTGTCCATCATATAAGATGATATATTATAATACAACAGTCACCATTATACTGTAACACACGATATTCACCGATAAAACATTCGTACGACGACATTATTACGAAATATGAACGTCATCGATTTTAAATAAAAATCGAAAATACTCACCAGAAATATACCGACACCGAAAATCGTTTGCAAAAACATATTCAATTATGGAGAAAAGCTCCAAAAAAATGTCCAGATAGCGATTTTAACATTTCGTGTATCCAAAAAAAAAAAAAAAAACGAAACTACGAAAGTAGATAAAGAGCTTAATTTACGATCGAGACATACGAATCAAGATCGAAACCCACCCGAAAGCTCTCTACACGCTTAAAGAAAAACACACACACATATATATATATATATATATATATATATATATATACTGTATATAAAAATACATATAATAAATAAATCGTATCGTTTCTTGTACATTTTATATGTACATATCGGTGTTTACAAGTATAAATCACTTGAGCCCTTTCGCTTAATCCGTCTAATTCGATACAAACGACGAACGGAAAGAGCACAATTAAAAATCACTACACAATTCTGATCTTTACCGATTTTATTTATACTATTTATTTTGGTTCAGTTTCACCGTTCTAATAATAAAAATAATAATAAAAGTGTGTATGGGTGTAGAATAATTAGGTTTTTCTATTGAAATTTCGAGTATTTTACAAAGTGTCCGAGCGGTGATTGAAAGTGTGAATAAGGCTGTATATCAAGAATGCTTATGGAATTTCTTATGTAATAAAAATATTTTATGTGAAATATTTTCGGATGTTTTGTGATATAAAATTTAATATATTATATGTGATGAGTACGATATTTCGTATTATAATATATATATAAAGACTATTTTTTTATTTAAATTGTCTTGTTACATTCAATATATATTTGATAATAAAATAAATCAATGTTTATTAAAATGTATACATTTTTCAGAAATAATTTCGGTTTCTATTAAAATAAATAGATATTCCTTAGGATTTTAGTTCAGTTATAATTATCTTTAATATTTAAATGATTTCTACAAATTATCTTCTCTTATTTTTTTGAATTTTAGTAATAGTATTTGAACATCAAAAATGAATACAATGATGTTTTTTCTATTATTCTTAGCAATTTTATATAGTTTATTATTTTTTTTTATTTCAAATTATTGTAAGGAGTTAAAACTAATCCGTATATTTTTCTATATTTTTATAAAAATATGAGAATTTATTATTAATAAATCAATCATTAATTAATAAATAATTGATTGATAAATTATATATGTAAAGTATAATACTGAATTTCCAACATTTATATACGATTAATCATTCTTCTGTCAGACATAATATGAACATTTTATTTTGATATCAACATTATGTAAATATCTTCTATATAAATTATAAATTCGTTATATATTAAAATTTAAAATATTTTAAGGATATAAATGGTTTAATATAAAAATAATCTAAAGTGAATCGTAGGATATCTTTGCTATCGTCCGGCGGGCGATTTTTATTTATTTCGCCTAATATCTTATACAATATATATATATATAAATATATATATATATATATATATAAAGAATGTTTCTGTCTTCGAACAGACGCAATGTTGTTATTACAAAAACAAATGTCACTTTTATGCGACACTCGCAAGCAGAAGCAGCAGTAAAAATTTTAACACCCATCCGTTTTCTTTACGAGCGCTCCTCTTGCTCTCACGGCCGAAGCCCTAAGGGACGAAATTCTATAGAGTAGATATATACGTACAAACTAGAAATCCCACCTAGAACTTTAAAATTAACCGCCCTTTGTATATTCATACATATTTGAGACGGGAACGAGCGCCCGGATCAGGTGCTCCGGACCGCGAAAAACGCTCCGCGCGACGTTTGACGCGACGCAATTTGACACAATTACTCTTTTACCATTTTCGCGTCGACAATATAAAAGTTGTAAAATGATATTTTAAAGGTACTACATCGTTAAAATTTAAAAATAAAAATGTAAATTTTTATTTTATTAAACGTTTTACTCCTTTGATAAATTTCTATTATATTTTTTATACGCTAGAAAAATAAAAATAAATTGAATCATTGATTGAAAGTACTCTTGTAGTCGATTTGGCACTGAATTCTATCAAAAATACAATTTATAAATACCATAAAATACCATTTAGAATGATATAATTCACATCGAGAATCACCACTATAACTTTTTATGATTCTTGGCCGAACAAACATACTCATTATTTTACAAAATATTACCACATTATATTGAATTTCATTTTATATATACTTTTAAATTGAATTTAAAAACGTTTCTATGATTGTTTTATTATAAATTATTATATATAAAATTGAAATAATACGAAACGATTTGTTCTATGAGTATGGAAATATTATTGTATGTGAAAATCTTCAATTTTACTCGTGGAAAATTTCGTTCACATTTAAATCAATCGTCATACAAAATTACGACAATCGAGCGTAATTTTACGACGCAACTTCGACACGTGTTCGCACACAACACACAGCACATTCGTATATTTTATTGAAAGGCTTATTGTCTTCATGTCGAGTAGCAATAAAACGGAACAAAAAAAAAACAATAATAATAATCGAACGGGTAATTTTCGACGAAAAATCAAAATTGTGAATAGATGTTCAATTATACGGTATTACGTTTCGTATTTTTATGATAATTTTACACGTGAGATTCTATAATATAATATTATATGTCGATATTGGATGCCTTTTTTTTCCTGTAAAAAGGGTTGGTAATCTCACGCTAAAAGCTCACCCCTATTGAAAATCGAGCTTTGAACTTTCGTGTTTATTATTAATTGAACCTCTCGTTCAATAGAATATATATATATATATATATATGTGTGTGTGTATGTATTTAGTAAAGGTCAAAAATGTGTTTCGTTTCATTCATAACTTTTTACGATTCGGATTTTAATACATTTTTATTGTTTCGGCTTTGTACGTTCATGTCTATATAACGAGCGTGCGTAGTGGCGAATGGCGTACAAAAAATTCGCGACTTTATCTCGAAAAATATTTTTTATTATTTCATTTTACAGCTCGTATTCAAATAAATTTTACGGCATAATTTCAAATATTTATGTTCAAATTTAATATTTCACAAATAATATTAACGGAAGTCGAATAATAAGCTACAAATAACTTTATTTACATAGCGGTAAAGTCGCGAATTTTTCGGATAATTAATAATTGGACAATATATGATATTAAGAAATATTTTAATAGATATTATTGTTATTGGAAATCGTTATATATATGTTGCGATTGAAAACAGTTTGAAAGGCGTCGGTTTAATGAATATATACGTTATTATATATGTGTGATTTCTGCTTTTATTTCAACCACAAGGCGTTTCACTAAATCAACAATATTACGTTTTACAAATAGTTAACCGAAACGAAATGAAACGCTCTATATTATTCGCATTGGGCGTTTTCAGCTGAAATTTGTATGAAAATTCAATTAATTCAAGGTCTCCGGATTCGCTTGCGTTGAAATCGAATTCCATTCGAATGTTATTTCTATTATCAATTTTCAATCTCCTGTTTATTTTACCTGATATCGAATAATAACCAATTTCGAATTCAACGTTATTGTCTTTTAATACAAGTCACTCGAAATAGCGCTCAAACTTCATAGTTCAACGGTTAATAATATTATACAACTGAATTTCGAACCGAATTTTCAATATGAGTATGTAAATTGAGAATAGTACTAAACAAGCAGATTGATCAGAATAATAGTGAAAATTATTCATTGTGACAACTACGATGGTTTATTTGATAATACGTCTGTCCAATGCACAATAGACGACGAAGTTCGTTGTTCAGTATTAAAAATATTATTTAGAAAATAAAATAATTATATTTTTAGATCTATGTAAATATATTTAAAACGTGTCAAGCAATGCGAAATCAAAATTATAACGAAAAAATCTTAATATAGTTGAAAATCGGATACTGAAACGACGCATAATAAATTATTTACAAACGTGGCGATGTACAAAAATGGAAACACCCGAAGGAAATGAAAAGAAATAAAGTTAATATATATATATATATATATATATATATATATATATATATATATAAAGGAAAACAAAATAGGTCAATGTTTAAAAATGAGGAAAAGCTTGATTCCCCGTGGAAAACGTTTGGTTGTTTTATTTATGCGAGATTCGAACGACGTCGCAGGATTAAAAAGCGAAAAATAAAAGGCGAATTTCGATGACGAAATTATATTTTTTCACACATGTACCATATATACTTTATATTTATTTCAACATCCTTATATATATATATATATATATATATATATACATATAAATTTTTGAACATTACGTCGTAATATATAATGTTTAAATATTTTATCACCTTAATATCCCGGCGAAAAGCGTCTTTAACGTTAAAAGTTCTTCGGGCGTCGTTAAAAGTTTCAACCCCGGTTGCGTTTTTGTTTCGGACTTTGAAACAAAATGACATTCATGCAACGAGCCTTTCATAACTTTTCCATTCTATAATCGTGATTAAATAGTCCTTTTTTCCTCGTCCTTTGTGGATAAACAGGAGTTTTTACTTCGCTTCTTGTCTAGTAATATCAATATCGCCAAGTTTATTCGTACGGATTTAAAGATAGCGACGAGTGGATAAAATTATACGTAAAACTTTATAGATCTCGATTAAGCTTTTAAAATGATTTAACTTCATGTTTACAGAGTGTATATTTTTTTTATAAAATATAAATTTAATATAATGTGGATTATTCAATTGTTGAATTTCCTTTTATTCTGAACGTTCAGCAAAGTAAGTAGAATAAATGACGAAAAAGGCTGCATTGCGATAAATAAAACGGTAAGCTGCGGCTCAAAAACGAATTTTCCTTTGGATAATTTAAGGTTTTCAAAGGGTGTTCCGTGTGGGCTGAGTTATCACTGTGTTTCTGAAACGTTATCTAAGACAGGCGACGACAGATAAACACCAAATTGTTTATGACTTCCACGCTATCCGATGATATATGTCTCCAGCTCACGTGATTCCAATGGGAAATGGGAATGGAAATGGAAATTTTAGCCTCCTTCCCATAAGACTTTCCCATGCGAAGACGAAAAGGAATGAAAAAAACATAAGAAAAAAATTTCGTTGAGGAAAAGCATCAAAAAAAAAATATATATATATAAAAAAGCGGCACACGGGGTCGTATAAACAGACGAAAGGGAAAAGGAACTATTTGCTCAGCGAAATAAGCTAGACTTCCTTTTCGAAATGGAAAATTGGAAACAACGATACGAACGCGTCATAAAAATATTGCAAAATCATTTTTGATACCTTCAAAAAAAAAAATATATATATATATACATATATAATATATAATATTTTCAACGTTTATGTTGATCATAAATATTTTTTTCATACGTATATATCAGCGGTTTGAATTCAAATTTCTAACATATAATACGATTTTTATTAACCGAGTGTAAAATAAGAAAAAAATTCAATAGATCTATAATCGCTTTGACGGATGAAAAACGTAATTTCGTTTTCAATACGTTATTTTTATTATGCTAAAAGTGATATTTTTCAATATCAGAATAAATCATCGAAAATATAAAATGATACATTTCGAATATTATAAACTGTGCGTATCGATTTTTAAAAATTAAGTTGTTTACAATTAATTTTGTTCCTCGAATTTTATCTCATAATATTTTTTATAATTGTAGAAAATACTTCAAAGTGAAAATTTCTGAGAATATATATTTAGATAATAATGAATTAAGATATATTTTTTCCGAGAAATTAAGATGTACGTATATTTTTTGTTTTTATATTTTCTTTTACGGATTGTGTTTTATATTAATTTTGAATTTTAATTAGTTTTATAAGAAACTCTATTTTACCATTTTATTCTTAGAAAATTCACAAAGATTAATTACATTATTTGTATTTAATTTTAAAATTAACCTTATTGATAAGAAAAATCTTAATACTGAAAGTCTTTTTTGAAATCTTATTTTTCAACATTTATGATTTATAAAAGAAATTTAAATTTATGAAAATAATTACATATATTTATAAATAATTTTAAATATAAATTGTAGCGCAAATATATCATTTTAAATAAAATAATAAAAAAAAAATAGCATATAATATTTTCACTGTCAATTGCACACTATTTCGAGGCTCGCACCGTAAAACGTACGAAAATAAAAACTGAGAACAGAATAAAAATAAAGATTTTGGTCGGACTTAAAACGAAAATCGACCATAGTCGGCGTCGCTCGTTTACAATGCAAATGGCATCGCATATAGACACACAATAGAACTCGACGCTTTACTATCGTATTTAACATTTTTTTTTACAAATATATATTTATATATATATATATATATATATATATATTTTGTTAACACTTATATGGCCTATCGATATGTATGCGTATATATATATATATATATATATATATATATATATATATATATATATATATATATATATATACTTTAAATAAGTTATTTATGCAAATTATACGTGTGCAGCGTAAAAACCGATAATAGGCTAGAGGTCGTTCGTTTAACTGGAAACCTGAAAGAGACCGGTTCGTTCTCGAACACATTAAATATATTTTATAAATATGTATGTATGCAATGTTTTAGTTTTCTACGAAGCGTCTTCTTCGATATGACAAGGTCTTCTTTAGGTTTTAAGGCCACGGTCACATCGAATGAACGTAATGAAATACGAAAAAACCATTAAATCGAAACGAAAACGCTTTCGAAGAGATCGCCGTTTGATTATAGTAATTTTCGCGATTACAAGTCGTTATAATGGTGCTCAATTATTAAGCGTGTCGTAAATGAACGATTATAATAAGCGACGCAGTGAAAGTTTGTATATAAGGAAGCGATTCTAATGTGGCAAGTGTCATAAAATTCGAAATCGTCATTTATTGAATATATATATATATATATATATATATATATAATATAATATTTATGCATATTTTTTTCACACCGTTCGTTATAAAAGATTTTTAACATGATTTCATTAATCAATGATATAAAACAATTTCAAAATATTCATTTAATTCTATACAGAAATATATATTATACATATATAGACATTTAAAAACTTTCGGAAGAACTCAGGTATATTGCGGATTATATAAATAGAAACATTGATTTATAATATATATATATATATATATATATATATATATATATATATATATATATATATATATATATATATATATATATATATAATTGAAATCATTGCTAATATATTCATATTAAAATATTTTAAAACATATAATTATCGATGTATATTAATTAAAAAAATCTTTTATTTTTATATAGAAAAAAAAACAGTTTAACGTTACTAATTTGCAAAAAAATTAACATACCGTTTAGCCTAAAGCTTTTCGCTTATATTATATAATATATAATTAATATTTTTATTTATATGAATTGCCGCAAATAATAATAAATCTTTATAATATAAAACTAATAATTTGTAATCGAATTTGAATTATTGTAAATTTGTTTGCGTGAAATCGAAATTATAAATATTTAAAAAATGAATATATAAATTAAAATATTTTTTTTTATATATATTATATTATTTAATATAAATAGAATATGCGATTGTAATTCAAGTACGCGGGTCAAAAGTATGATTTTGAATATCACTTTTGCAGTATATAATCCATTATGAAACTGTCAGTCTGTCAAAATTAGCATAAGTTCTATCAATGTAATCATGAAAAAAATTATTACATCATATAATATATATATTTATACAATGAATAATATACATACATTAAATATGTGTGAGTGCGAATGTGCGTACATAATGGTAAAATTTCGCGTGTATTGTATGTATGCTATTTTTTTTGGTCGGTCTATCAATTTGAATATGTTTTGTAGCGAACAATGTGTTTTATTGTTTATGTTCTAAGTGAGGATAATATGGGTCTAGATGCTTTTGATGTATAAAAAAGTATATCAAAGGCTCTACAGCCTTTGTGGGCCCGAGTCTTTCAAGTTTTATAAAGTCGACATACTTTTTTCATAGAGTATAGATTCAATTTTTATTGATAGGTTTCATATATAGTTAAAATAATAGGATATATATATATATATATATATATATATGTGTGTGTGTGTGTGTGTGTGTGTGTGTGTGTAAGTTCAATTTGAATTCAAATTTTCAGCTGACAAAGAAGCTATTATTGAATCATGAAGTGTCTCTCGTCTTTAAATTGAAAGTAATGTGAATTTTGTATTGAAACAGATTTTAAATTCTGATTGGATGTTGCATATTCAATAAGAATTCATGCTTTAACATACATTTCAGATCCTTATGTAAGGATAACTATCGTATTATATATATATATATATATATATATATATATATATATATATATATATATATATACCGTATATATATATATATTATATATATATATATATATATATATATATATATATATATATATTAATTTAAAAATTTGAACAAAATTTTATAGTTTAATATATAAAAAAATATTCAATAGTAAATATATTATATTGTTCAAACAGAATCACAGTGAATAAAAGGATTTTTTCGATCGGAAAATTGCTCAATGGATTAAGTAAGCAAATTGCTAATACAATCGTAGTTCTAAATTCGCGTGTAACAAATATATAATAATAATAATAATAATAAAAATAGTAATAATAATACAAATAATATATTTTCCCGACATCCGAGCGAATATTTTCCCGGAGAGCGTTTGTCACGTTACGAAAAACGCCATTTCGCCTACGTTCGCAACATTTTCGCTTTTCACGTGCGCTTTTCCGACGTTTCCGATACGATTTTCCGGTCGCGAGATATTATTCGGACGTTTTATTCGCAATGAGAAAAAAGTCGATTATTTTTGCGTTTTATTTTTTCCTATTTTTTTCTCTCTCTTTCTTTCCATTTCACATATATAAAAAAGCCTATTTTAGGAACGTAGAAATTCACCCATTTTCTTTTATACATATGTATGGATGTTTTTCTTCTTTCTTTTTCATTTTTTTCTCTTCCTTATTTCGGATTTTGGCATTTTTGTTGGTTTTTACACCATCGATTAACGATCGTCTACGATAACGTCTGAAAATAACTTGGTCGCTGAAAATAAAATGGAAAAATAATAAAAATAATAATTCTGAATATTCAGGGGGTGATGGGGGGTTACAAGTATAACTTGACAGGTGAATTGCCTTTCATATGGTTGTATAAACAGTGTGAATAGGAAAAATGGAAATGATGATAACAATCGTGTTTTTTATATATTTTTTATTTGAAAATGATAGATTTATTTTCTAAACATAAATATGCACGTCTTTTCAATAATTCAATAATATGTATAAAAGCAATTGCATTTTATATATAAATGTATTATAATATTAGTATAAAGCTTTTAAAAAATGATACAATATATTTTCAGTTCAATTTTATAACTGACTTTCATACATAAAATTAATTATTTATATGAATGTGTATCAAAAATTTGTAATTAATATGTTTTGTTGAGTTATATTAAAAAAATATAATTAATATAATAGATTATATTAATTATATTTTTATAATAATTGAAGTGCTGTTTCAAAAATTTTAAAAAAATTAAGTATTTTTTAGTAGTGGAAAAAAAAGATTGAAACTTATTCAGCCGTTTTTATAACTAGGTTAAAAAAATCGAATTTTCTCTCTAAGTCGCGTTTAAGGGATGATTTATAATTGGCAAAAAAAATATTAAATTATTTTTTATTGCTTCTTACATCTTTTTGATGATTTATTGCGTTGTTCGCGACAAACATGAAGAGCGAGAATAAAAAACCGGTAATAAATAATAAAAGTATGTATACAAAAAATGAGTAGCGATTCCGAAGAGAATTTATATCGAAGTGAAAAAAAAAACTGGATATAATTAATATTTATACTTACTGTTCCATTATGAATTAACTGTGATAAAAAATGCATTATAATTACAATATATATAAAGTGTAATAAATGTATAATATCATTTTTTTAAGCTGTCTACATAAATATGTTTTATTTTAGTACTTGTAATATTTCGGTTAACGATCGATAATTTGTTATTAAATTCAATGAGAAAAAAATATTGTTGCGCGTGAAATAAATTATTAATAAATATTTGTTTTATCAAATAAAAAAGGTTTCCGTTCTCTGTTTTTTTTATATTTATGTATATATATATATATATATATATATATATATATATATATATATATATATATATATATATATGACATCGATAATGTTGTTATTTAAGCAATGCGTACATCGAATAAAAATACATTATCGTTTATTATTGAATCTCTATCGAATTTATTATCTAATTACCGTTTCGTAAAATGCATTAATATAATTTTTATAAGGGGAAAATTTATAAGCGGCGAATTTTATTCGACGAAATAAAAATATAATATAATAGTAATAATAATACAAATCATAAACGGCAATTTTAACATTTTAACGTAACATTAACCACGACTAATGTCGAATATTACGTATTCACATTAAAAAAAATAAGCTAAAAAATATATATATATATATTTTTTTATAGAACTAATAGTGTATTAAAAGTGTAGGAATGCGTATAATTCCGATTTATATTAAAAATATGCAAAAAAGATTGTAATTTATATTTTTTATGTTATGATGTTTTGAATATTAAATATTTACAAATATATCCTGAAGGGCTTCCCAGAAGTACAATATAAAAAAAAAACCGGTAGTCATTATAAAGACGACGTATTAATTTGATAATATAATGAATATTCATATTTTTTACGATTACTATGCGTGAATTTTATTATCCATATATTAAAATTGTTACAACGGTATAAATCAATTTTTAAAGTATTGAAAATTTTATAATGATCCGTAAAAATCGTATGGCATTATGGCAATTATGATGGCTTAATTATATTTTTTATATATTATTGTATTATAACACTGATTAAAAAGTAAGGTGAATTTGTTTATAAAATGTAAATTCTTTATTTATTCTTTCAAATCAATTTCATTCCTTTCAAATTAATCCCCGTATGATAAAACGCACTTTTGCCAACGCTTTTTCCCGTCCTCAAAACGGTCGAAATAGTCTTTTTCCGGTATAGCCTTCAAAACCTTCTTCGATTCGGTTTTTATCTCGTCAATCGTATCAAAACGGCGTCCCCACATTGGCCTTTTGAGTTTGATGAATAGCCAAAAGTCGCGTGGAGTCAAATCAGGCGAATACGGTGGTTGCGAAACGATATGAATAGATTTTTTTGACAAAAAAGTCGCGAAGAACCGATGCAGTATGACATGGTGCGTTATCGTGATAAAGGAAACAAGATATTTAAAAATACGTGTAACTCGGAGACAATTAAACCTTTTGACAAAAAAATATAATACTTGGTAAATGTTATAGACAGTCCTATCAACCTAGGAGTTTTAAATAACAAATTTTCCTTACTTTTTGATCATAGTAGTATATATATATATATATATATATATATATATATATATATATATATATATATATATATATATATATATATATATATATATATATGAAAGATTTAATATGCATTATGTAATAAATAGAAACGATATGAATATAATAAATGTGCATATGTGACGATAACAATATAATGTCGTTGGAAAAACGACATAGGGGATGCTACGAGTTAGAATTTTCATCATTTTTCCATTTTTTTTCTCGACTGGGAAAGAAGAGTCGCCTGAATTCCTGCGAGTGCAATTGACACGAGAAAATTTATCTCAAAACTTTATCTTTCATATCAAATTCAGCACTTGTCGTCTATAAGATGGGCGGCATCGCAGGTTTTGGGCGGTGGACCGAGGGCGGGTTGTGCGAAGGTGGTTTTACTGAAAAGTGGGTTCTGAAAATTCAATATATTTCGCCTTAAGCGATGACTGGATAAAAGTTTTTCCAGTCACACCGGAAAATTTGCGTACGTACAACCCTCCGGAATAAACGTTCGCATACGAGTTTTCCTGTTTGATTGTCGAATATACATATTCACATATATTTTACTCAAATATATATATATATATATATATATATATATATATATATATATATATATATATATATATAAATATATATATAAGGGTAAAAGTACACGTAATAAATTTTATGACGTATCAATTTATATATACTATATATGTGGTTGTATCGCACTTTAATATGAATAATGTATATTTGATTTTCAATATAAAGAAAAAATTTGATTTTTATATAAATCAACGCCTGATATTAAAAATGAGGTAGTTTGTAAAATTGAAGTTTTTTCACATTTATCAATTTAAAATATAATAAGTAAAAAAACAATATTTTATATTTACTATATATATATATATATATATATATATATATATATATATATAATAAAAATTTAATAATAGAATGATATTTAATAAAAAAAATTGAAAAATCAAATTACAATACAATATTCTAAGCTCTACATGATTAAAAATCGTATTTTTATTACGCGGAAAAGATTTATTTAATTTTAATATAATAATTTTAAATCTGTGGAATAATATTATATTTTATTTAAATATCTATACTATATATTTCTATTCGATTATTCATATGCGTATAAGAATATTAATTTGATATAACGTTGACATTTATAAAGAACCTTTTCGAAATTTAAATATCAATATATTGATTATTTTATCATATTATTACATATTCATTTATATATATATTAATTATATTATTGATTTCTAATATATTTTGTACTGATGACTTTTTTTGAAAGTGAAATACTACTAAATATATAAATATTTTTAAATAATCAAAACTTCATATTAATTAATTTACGAACCATCGATTAACAATCACTGAATCGCTTTCGAGTATATTAAGTGAACGTACAATAAGCATATTCGTCGTATAAACACGTAATATTTAACCAAATTTCCCTGTATATAATATCAAAAGCGTCGCACGAAAAAAGGAAAATCTCATTTTCTCCAATAACGATCGATCGCACAACGACGAATAGGAAAAAATTGGCACGCCCCTCTTAAAACTTCGATTCGATTTCAATAAAAGCGATCTTAAATTATCGAAAAACGTGTAAATTATCAACGAAAACACACACACACACATATATATATATAATATGTATATATATATATAAGAAATATTCCAATTCAAAATAATCACGAAACGTTTTCGCTGAAAGTTTCATAAGCACGCACAAAATTCCGAACGCTTTTCGGTCTCGTCGAAGACATAAAAAGCTCATAATTTTATTGGGCGCAAATGAATAAAGTTCATTAACGGCAAAATATAATTAATATTCGGAAAAACCGAGCGCGAAAACGATGTTTTACGCTCGTATATAATAATAATATTGTATAATACTTAATTAATATCGAGTCCATTAGTGTCTGAAATGAAAAAAAAAAATACTATATATATATATATATATATATATATATATATTATTATTAACAAAATGCGATAAACATCGAAATATGTATGAATTCCGTTTAAATTTATGCGATGGCAGTGATTTATTTATACGACGCCTGCGATAGGCTAATCGGTGTTAAATTTATCTAGTATGCAGTTAATCTTAGGTTCTGTTCTCGTGATATCACTTTCATTTTGAATTTTTATCTATGAAAGATATATCTTTGAAATTATAGATAAATACATAATATTTTCAAAACAAATAATATTATATTATTCTCTATAGATAGATTCATATATAAAAATAATTATTAGTAAATATTTCATGCTGAATGTTATCGATTTTATATTGAATAAATAATTTATTTACAAATTTTGAAATATTTTATAATATAAATATTTGATGAACGTTTTTTAATTAAAATATCTGCGAATTTAATTTATGTACCCTTTGAAATATCATTCGACAAATTGTCAAATGTTATATCAAAAAAAAAAAAAATATATATATATATATATATATATATATATATATATATATTATTCTAATCTCTCGTCTAGACGCCGTATATTACATTAATTACTTTAAAAAAAAATAACATCGTGCAATACGAAAATGACAATATGTATATGAATGTGTTTCGTTATCATGATAACGAAATTTAGATATTCGTTAAAATTGTATTTTATTATTAGATAACGATTTGTCATGCGTTATTAATGATGGCTAATTGCGATATTGCGTGAAAACGCTTAGCGAAATAAGAAAATGCGCTCTCAATATTATATATTATATATAATAATAAAATAATAAATGCGAAAAATTTGCAATAGTATATATAGAAAATATTTTTATTTAATATTAGTTAAATTTATTTTAATATTTTTTTTATTTTAAATATAAAGATATAATGGATATAGATTAGATTTTACGAAAAATAGTTATGTAAATAATTGAGAATCTCTGCTTTAAGATTTAAAAAAAATATTTGAAAATTAATATAAATATATATTTTTCATAATTAGATACAATACTTAGAAATCGTTAATTTAATAATTATTTAAAAAAAAGTTATAGTAAAAATTTAATTTTATTATATTTTTTAATAACTAAAATCGATTCAATTTATATTCAATTAATAAGATTAAAATTTTCAAATATAACTTTCGATAATTAAGAACGAAAATAAAAATTACATTTGTAATTTTTAATTACAAATATAATTGCAAAATTTTTAATAATAATTTAGCAATTATCTATTAAAAATTTAGTGTATTACGACATAAAAAATATTTTATATTGATTAATATAAATTTCATGTATATTTCAGCTTGAAATATTACGTTATTTATTTAAAGGTTAAAAGAACAGTATGTATGGTAATATGATATGAAAATCGAAATAAATATATTAAAATAATATATATATATATATATATATATATATATATATATATATATATATATATAATATAATAAATATCGAATTCGTATATAGCAAAAAAAAATATTCAAATTCATTTATATTTTTCCATCGATTTTTCCACGATGATAAATTCTATACGTTTTTGTCGCATTCGGAAAAACGAGCGATCGACGTCGTAAAACTGCGGAAATAATCCGACGTCCGTTCGCTGGTCCGACATTATTCGTTCAATCTGCAAATTTGTAATAATCGAGCGCTCTAAAAGCTTATTCTCGCGAAGGCTTTCCAAATGAGAAGTTTACTTTTTATTCGTCGAAAGCGAGAGTGGAAAAGCTCAAACGATTCGGTCTACGAGATTTTCTTTACAAAACGCGACGTAATACGAGTTTTATTATCGCTCTTATTAAAGTATAACGTTATATATATATATATATATATATATATATATATATAATATGTACTGAATAGTTCAAAAATATTGTACATTTATAATAAAATTTATATATAAATATTATACATAGCTATGGTTATATATTATACATTATAATCAAGAATGTAATATCGGTTAATTTATTAAATTTTATACATTAACAAATATTTAATATTGCAATGCGTATAATATTAAATATTAATCATAAATTTTATTATGAAAACTATTTGAAACACTGAATTTCGTTTAATATTCAATTATTTATGATCAAATGTTATGAATTCAACGTATTTTTCATTGAAAATAAAAATATAATGTTGACGTATTAAAATTTGAATCATTTATATAATAAAATTATTTCATATTAGTTAAAAATAATATTATTATTTTTTACAATTAAATTAGGATTTATATTTATATGTTTAATATTAAAATATGGCATATGAATAATATTTTTTTTTGTATAATAAAATTAGAATATAAAACATATAATTGATTATTATAAAATATCACAATACGTTTATAAAATATATATTTTTTTAATAATATATCGAACGATTAATGTTGATAATAATATTACCATTTAAATAATAGTAAAAAATAAAAAAGTCGAAAATATTTTTTGAAAAAAAAATTTTTTTTTTGTATCAGACTGTATATAAATATATATATATATATATATATAACTGAGAAAGTGAGTACATTTGCAAAGATGAGGGGAAAGCTTCGGTGAAAATTTGCCGTCGAAATAATTGAGTTACTCGTTTTGACGAGTAGACGTGTCATTATCGCGGAAAATTCGCACATTTTTCTCTCCCCCCCCCCGCCGCCGTCGCTCATCCCTCACCCCTCCTTTATGGTAAAAAAAATCGCGAGGAAAACGCGCGGCGTGAAAAGCTTTGAAATGTCTTCGAAATTTGACGTCATCCGTAGCACGTGCGTTTTTTTTTTGTGTTTTTCTTTTCATTATTGGCTATATAAACTGTCTAAATTGTCTATACACGTGCTATTCAATTTTATTATATAGTTAATTATATTTATATACTAAATAAAAAAACACGTGTTGCTTTTTTTTAACAATAATATATTATATATGAAAATGAATCGAGTGTTTGACGAGATAATTAATTAATTAATTAATTCTTCATATTGAAACACAAAAAAAATAATAATAATAAATGGTGGTAATTAATGTCGTATGTCGAGTCGATTACAAGTGATGATGTTCATGTGCGATTTATCGTAATTAGAACACGATTTTTGAAATTATTTTATACGCTTTCATCCAGGCTTTAATTGGTTTTAGATTTGTTTATTATGAAAGCTGTCGTTTCGTAATTAGCATAATAATAAAATCGATTAAATTCATTCGAGTAAATCGTAATTGGACATGATTTTTTTTAAGCACATTGAAACGTTAAAAAAAAAGAAAAAAAGTTGTAATAATATTATTTTACAAAATGTTATAATTATAATATTAATTTTGTATAAAACTATTGATGTAAATATTAAATTTGTTTAAGTTAATATTGTCTATTGATGACTCGATCTTGTAAAATAATAAAACGTCATCTCGTAGCTAGAAAGATGAATATTGCTGATTTAGTTTTTAATTAATGAATTTATAAAATTAAATTTAATGATCTTATTTATTACTTATGCATAAAGCAAAAAAAAAATCGAATAATCAAAATCATATAATATAAATATATTATATATTGTACATAGTATCTAGAAAATTACGATATATTATTAAAGTTCTACTACTTAAACAATAAAAAGCTCGTATAACAATATCCCATTGAAACTATATTAAAAACTTAGCTCAAGACGATATTGAAAGCGCCCAAGCATCATAAAGACTATTATTATATATTTGATATAATCAAACATATCAAGGAACAGATCAATATTCTTGAATCGCTTCCTTGAAACGAGTAATTAAAACTCATCATCATATATATATATATATATATATATATATATATATATATATATATATATATATATATTATATAAATTTATCATAATGTATATTAATATGTAATTAAAATTATATTATAGATCATAATATAATCAGATTACATATCAAAATTCCATCAAAAGCATATTGTATTTTATCCGTTATTTTGCGGAAAAATCTTTTAGCAAAGCGCACGGAGGCTTTATACGTTATTTTGGCATTATATATTCGTAAGTAAATATTATATTTCATTACGGCCATATGTATTTCGATTATATATATGTATGTGTGTGTGTGGGTGTGTGTGTGTAAGTATTATATATTATAATCCCGTGTTTGAAATTGTATTGTGCAACGTTACACAGCGTTAAAATGTAGGCTCACAAAAGCCGAACGCGTAAGACTAATCTTCGATCTGAATTTTCCGACCCCCCTTCACACACACGCGCCCCCCCCCTCTCGCCCTCCTTCAGGAAAATGTAATAGTGAAATGTATGGGAATTAATAATGGCGTGGCACGAGCATATACCGTTTCCATTTCGAATATTTACTCTACATTTCCCCAGTGTTCCATTTAAGCGAATATTTTCGTATATTATTCGGAAAAGTGTGCGAATTTCGACTGTTGGATTTTTTTTTGCACATATTATATATAAGGGTGTTCAACGTAGGGGGTTGGTTTTTTTTATTTTTTTTATTTATTATTATTATTATTATTATTTTGTAGGTTTTGCGGACATTGAATTTTATCGATGTGTACTTTGCATACATAAAGGTAATGATTTTTTTTGATATATATATATATATATATATATATATATATATATATATATATATATATATATATATATATATATATATATATATATATATATAATAATCTCTGTAATCATTTTTACGTCTCTAACTTTTTGTGTTTATTTATTCATTTATTTTTCTATACATAATCGAATTTTTTATTCTTCATTTAACCTTCAAATAAATCTTTGCATTTTATTTTTTTTTTTTATTATTATAAACGATATATTGTAGATTTGATTTAATTATTGTGATTATGTAAAAGTTTTAATAATACACTTCAATAAAAAACTCTATATGAAAATTTACTTAGATATTTTCGTATAATGTAAAAACTAGAAAAAAAGTTAGGACATGTAAAACTAGTTTTCGATATTTCAATTACAATAATAATTTCATCTGAAAAATAAGTAATATTTTATAAGTTCAATAATAAAATTTAATATATAATAAAAATTAACGAATCATCAGCTAGAATAAAACATTTAAATAAGTTTACTTTTATAAAAATATATAAATTGATTTAATAAATCGATGATTAAATCTTTAAGATGAAATGACAAACTTTTCATATATGATGTTTTATTATACAAATATAAAAACTTCTAAAAGTTTTTTTAAATAAATTTTTCAATAAAATAATTTCTTTATATTTAACCGATTATTAAATAATGATTATTATTATTAATAATCATATAAATTTGAGTTTAAATTCATTGAGTATTAAATTAAACGTACTTAAATATCATTTCCTAAATCACTATAAAATACATGTAATAATATTAAAGTGAAATTTTCTTGAGATTAGAGAAATAAATGGGACATTCTTAATGAATAGCATCGCACTGATTGTGGTGAAAATTCCGAGAAAATATAATCCTAAAAGCTTATTGTATAGGATTTCATAAACCTTCAAATTTCGTACGATTAATTTATCTGAAAATATTCATGAAATTTTAATAAACGTCTGATCTTTCCTTTTCTTTTTTTGACGTTGACAATCATTATAATTATTTAGAGCACTATCGAGTAAATAAAATTATTCCTTAAAAAATAAATATATTTTTATTTTATTTAACGATGACTTTCGAGTAATTCGTTTACGTATAATTCTAATATATCGCTTCTATAAATCATTTGTACTATTAAATGTTTATTTAGCATAAGATGATATTAATATTAGGCACTTTATATGCAACACGAATTTCTTTGGAGAAAATCCGAATGAATAATCTATACGTATTCATTATGGAATTATTGATTAATATTTTCCGTTAACAATTTTCTTGATTATTATAAACGACAAAAAATCATCAATAATATCGAACGCGTAATCGAATCAAGTTTTACAACATATTTGCATAAAGCGGTAAACGAAAGCTAAACATCGCATCGTTTACGAATAGTGTTTTGTAATCGAAATTCCGCATAATAGAATCACGGATGATATGTAAGTAAAATGAAAGAATAAAACCAAAGAAAATAAGAGTTAAAAAAGAAGAAAAAAAACTTATAAAAATGACCCGCTTTTCCGCGTATTATATATATATATATATATATATATATATATATATATACAGTCGATCGGAAAATTTATGGCGCGCTACAGAAAAAAAAAATTTTTTTTCAGCATCGTTCAGCACGTTCGATTTTTCACAATTCGCGATTTTATATAGACACAAACTTGAATGAAAATATATATATATATATATATATATATATATATATATATATAATACACACACACACATGTATATATATATATATATATATATATATATATTTTAAATGTAAAAAAAATTACCTCTACTCTTAAAGAGGATATCCGCTGAATTTTTCCTCGATGAAACGATGAGAATCCGAAAAAATGCACGCGAAATCCGCAAAAAAATATATAATATATTTTTTTAATTCACACACACTTAAAACACATTTTATATATATATATATATATTTCGCTTATATTATATAATTATAACAATAACACAAATATTATTATATTTATATATATATAAATATATATGATGTATTTTCACAAGTATCACACTTATTTTTTAAAAGAAACAGCACTATAATGAGTGTTCCAAAAAAAACATATATATTTTAATATTATTAATATATACATATATATATATATATATATATTAATTTTTCTGTAATACAATCCTGAATGAAAATGTAGTTTCGCGCGTTTTTCTTTTAATTATTATTATTATTATTATTATTATAATTATCACCGAATACTATTCAACTCAAACGGACGGATATTTATCTAAACGAAACTCTGTCACGATTCATCGCGCAAATTTCGTTAATGTTTTTTTTTTGTTAATTTATTTATTACGTTTTTTTTTTGTTTTGTTATTGCATAAATATATATATATATATATATATATATATATGTATATATATATGTAAATATAAATATAAATATATATATTTTTATTAACGTATTATATATCGTTCGCGATTATTATTATATTTTTTTATCGGTTAAACGAACGCGCGCGCACGTCTTAACAGCGTGACGTCGCAACGCGAACTGACCCGTTCTCTTCTATGATAGTGTCTCGTTTTCGTGTCGCGCCGCACTGTACTTGTAACATGTGTTATTATTATATATATATATATATATATATATATATATATATATACATATATGTGTATGTATATATGTGATACGTAAATAATGTTATTGGCAATGTGAATATGGTTTTAATAATGATATTTGTCCGTCATATAGTAGATATTAAGGATGAAACGGCGTAACCTGTGATATAATAAAAGCAGAGGCGTACAAGTGCTGTTCCGTGGACCATTTGTGGCCCATTATATATATATATATATATATATATATATATATATATATATATATATATATATATATATAATCTTATTAACATATCAACACACACACACACACACACATATATATATATATATATATATATATATATATATATATATATATATATTTAATTTTTAATTTGTCTTTTTATTGTTTTCAAATATATTATCGATATTTATAAATACATTTTTGTTTTTATATATTTTGTTTTACTTTCAAAATTCAATTCATTATTAAAATTGAATTTATATTTTACGATGTAATAATAATAATAAAAAATATTTATAATTACTTTAATGTATATGGAATAAAATCTACATATATGTATATATATATATATATATATATATATATATATATATATATATACACATAAATTTATTAATATTTTATAAAATTAAAAATTTTAGAATTATTAAATATTAATATATAAAATTATTAGTAATTGTATTAAATAAGGGTTATTTTTAATGGAAAATATTAAAATAATATTATTATTAATCTCATAGTTAAATCGATCTATTATACAATACACTAAATAATTAATAATTAAAATGTGTATGTAAATTATGATTGTGAAAAAAAAAGTTAACGAATAATGCAATCATTTGATAATTTGTCATAAAACTAAAAAAAATATTAATAATAAAGTAAAATAATAAATTAATAATTATAATAATAAATAAAGTTAAAAAAATTGATAAAATTAAATCTGAAATATTATCATTTTTTTCAATGTATAATTAATTTATATATATATATAATATATTACATTAATATAAAAAATATTTCTCATAGTATAAAAATACTTTATACTTTTTAGTCTAATATAATTAAATTTATATATTATATTTTACTGAAAATTTTTTGATTCTAAGCATTTTTTATCTTTAAATCAACATTTTATATGATTCTCAAAAATAATATGTATAATTCATTTTATATTATAAATAAAAAAAATATTTTTTTTAAACCAAAATACATTAAATCAGTGACTAGAATTATATAATTATTGTCCCCGCCCCTCTTCCAGACTTCTATTTTATTAAATATAATAAATATTTACAGGGAGAGCGCTTAAAGCATTTTTAAGTCGTTATTATTACTGCGATTAATTTCGTCGAAAGCTCGACGTGTACAAACTATTCGTAACTTATTAAGCGTCCGTCGCTTTTAATCTCTGTCTTCAAAAACATAATAAATTTATAACGTCGAAAAACGACGCGACGCAAAAACGTAATAAATATAAAGCTTCGTCCAGACTATCCGATATATTTCAAAATTGTAAAGCATCGTCATTTTATTATTATTATTATTAATATTTTATTACTTTTCGAACGGAAAAATATCTATTATGATGACATATTTTCGAATATCACACATGTGATATTGATCATGAAAAAAGCTCTAAAATTTATATATGTATAGCACGATAACTTTGTTTTGATAATTTATATCATATATATAAAATTTATAATTTTAAATTCACAATATATAATAGTAAAATGGTACATTAATTTTATATCGAATTATCTCATATATGACAGGCAAAATTTTAACATACAAAATATTTATAATATTTATTGAAAAAATATTTATATATAATGATTGGTACAACAGGTTTTATGAACAATAAAGATTATACAATGTGTGAATTTGATCGACATAATCGAATAATACGAATCATCGTCAAACATAATCATTTATGTCAAACTCTCCCTTTATATACAGTGGGTTCACAAATTGACTCTTAATGGGCTTACAAAGGTTCAATTCCCGGATACGCAATAAGCGCAAAACCGCTTCGTTATTATTATTGAGACCCTTGCACTTTGTATAGAGGAAAACTACTATACTTTGACACCTGTGACGATATATACTATTATAGTTTTATACATGTATATATTTATATATGAAAAAAAAAACTACCCTTATTTACGGCACACCCTATAGATTTCTAAATATATCGAATGGATAAACTAACAAAGGACCGCACGCACTACTAAATACTTAAAAACGTTTAGAAATAAACTTTACATCTGTATTTATGCGTTTTACGAATCGACGGAAATGTCTGGTATCCGTTTTCGAAACCGGGATTATTGTTTGAAAAAAAAAAAAACGAGAGCATCTGCGGTGGTTTTTAAGATGACGTTTAATGGCTTCTTCATCGTATATTATATATAGTATATATTTGCGAAAGAACACTCGCTCGTCAAATAGAATGACGGAAAGCTTCTCAAATATTCGACGGTAACAACTTTTAATTTGTTCACGAAAAATGATTAAATTTTAATACATGTTTTATATTGTATATATTAAAAAGTTAAAATTTCCAGTACGATTAACGCCATCTTTTGTCGATTTTAAAAATTAAAAAAATCGCATATAAATTAAGTTTAAATATATTTTTAAATTACATTTTATTCTTTTGAAATAAATATTAACAAAAAAATAATTTAAATTTAATACATATAATGTTTGGAAAACGCTGCCAACATATTTATTTATATACAAGGGTGGAAATATAGAGGATATATGAGTTTATTTGTGGAGAATTTGATTTATGGATTATAAGGAACTGAGATTATATTTTGTCGAATAAAGTCAAAAACATTTTTTTTTAATATTTATTATATATTATTTTGTGGTAAAACATAAAATTATTAATATTTGACAGTTATATAAAGCATTCATATATTTTTTCCAGTATATATATATATATATATATATATATATATATATATATATATTATTTTAATATGCTTATTTTTAATAAATTAATATAAGATATATAAAAAAATAATTACATAAAATAGAATTTTATGAAATATTTCGATATAAATTTACGAAAGTGATTTTTATAATTTTACACATTTAATATTCAAATATGCACACATTTAAATTATTTTATATAATAATATAAACGCGTTAAAATATATTAATATAATTAAAATGTGAGGCTTAAAAGCAAGAAAAACAATATAGAGAGGAGTTTAATAGTTTATATGAATAATTCACGTGCGTGACTGAATGACTGTAAATAACTTTTATTATCTCAATTATATTTTCCGTAATTAATATGAATTTTATTCAAATTAAGTGTTTGCAAACGCTTTCTATGTGTGTTAATGATGTTTTTAATAGTGTTTCTCAATATTTGGTACGGTTTTATTAAACGATTTTAATTGGAAAATTATTAATATTTCTGTTTCGTTTTATTTTTAGCTATGATAGATTTTGAAAATATTATTTAAATTTTTTATATAAATATCTTTCTATATGAGAAAACATCAAATTTATATTAACATGTTAATTGTCATTATAAATGAACACTAAGAAGTTAGAAATAAATTTGATGACTTGATTCTATAAAAATAATTATTTCCATTTACATAAAATTATATTATTCATAGTTTATATACGTTTTAAAATTTTACACGATTATAATATACTAATAAATTTGTATATATTTTATTAATTTTCCTTTTGTTTTGTATTACCATATAAACGATAACATTTATTTAATAAAAACACGACAACGCTTTTTATACAACGATTTATATATCGATTTTAAAATAACGACAAATCGTCAAACATCTTAAGTCGAAAATGTGTCGATTAGTAAAATAACAATGTACTGTGATTCTCAAACTGTTACCGAATAACAACAGATCGAATAAACATATTTGTGTTATTTTTTTTTAAATATATTTTTTTATTATTTTTTTAATATTTAAATTATCAACAATTTTTAATAAAATATTATAAAATATATTTGTATAGAATTATATGATTTTTTTACTTCCAATATTCAGATTTATCAATTTTTAAATTGTATATATATATATTTATATTCTATAAAGAAATTTTATTTTTTTTAATAATTTTCAAATAAACTGTTAATGAATAAATAAATAAATAAATAAATATATATATATATATATATATATATATATATATATATATATATATATATATATATATATATATATATATATATATATATATACAAGAAACAATTGTTGAGAACAACTGACACACAACTGGTTTTTATCACTGAACGTGAAATTTGTAATGAAATTAAGATAAAACGAACGTCACCTGTCCGATATTCGTAAAAAACACACCCATCTTCTAATAAATTTCATACGAATTTATTTTTCCCGATTTTCTTCCATCTCTACGACACGCATAATATATATATATATATATAAATCTTTTACAGACGTGCGTAAATAAATAAATAAATATGTATATATATATATATATATATATATATATATATATATATATATAACGTCGCGACTCGATTTAATTTTCCGAAGGGGTGCTTTTTATTATGCGGTCCTAGAATTCATCCACCTTCGCAGTAGCAGCCCATCACCTGTCGTCTGAAGGGAAAAACCCTCGGATTTAACCTCGGAAAAACCACCCCCGACGAGAGGGCAGAGATTGGCTCAACTAGTGCCAGGCGTGCTCAACAAGCCTGAAGTGATCCGTCTGCTATGGGGGTGGCTTGTTTGCTTAACGCTTGCTTACATTTTTTTTTTCATCCCCCATCTTTCTCTAACCGACCCCATCTCATACGCATACAATACATCGGGAGCTTTTTCTTTTTTTATTTTTTATTTTTTTGAACATACACACATGCGCGTACTTTTTTCGTGTCGTATAAGGAAACGTGTCAAACAAAAAGTTCGAACGGTTCAAAAGCCGCACGTCTCGTATATTTGACGTTTTGTCGTCACGTAATAATGAAAACAACGTGCTCGTTATTAAAATTACGACTTGTAAATTTTTCATATGAATTCGTATATAATTTCAGTATTTATTGTAGAATTTGTGCTGAATTTACACGACTAGTCGTTCTATCGTCGATTTGTTTAATTTTTATTATACAATTTTTGCCTAATCCTATATGAAAATATTTAATAAAAATATAATTAAAAATATCCCTATATATGACAATTACAATATTTTTATTTTGATTGAATAAAAACTGACTCATATTACTTATATCGTAATGATGTACGTATTTTCCATCTGAAACGTCTTACACACCAGTCGATTTTCGAGCCGAAAGCGCCATTGTAGACATTTTCTCGCGTTTCCGTTGCCGTTGGTGCCTAGACAATTTTCCCACCCGTTTCCGGTTTCGTCGATATCATCTCTCAGGTGATATTCCGACTATTGGCAAGGCACCGGAAAATAGGCGAGGCTCGAACACACGACAGTCGGACAAAGTTCAATACTTTGTATGTAATTGGACGAATGTAATTAAACGTTAGTGCCGTTGAAAGCCTCTCGAGTAATACTAGGCACGACTTTTATTTCATATTAAGGACATTTCCTGCTGAATACGATCATAATTTACTTCCGGTTTCATTAGAGACGGTTGTTACGTGGGACGCGTATGTTGTTATAGACAATTCGCTTAATTCACTATTTTAAGCATTCAGAAATTAAACTTTTTTATATACTTATTAAACAATTTAATTTAACGTCTATTTTCTTGATTACTTTATATATAAATTAGAGAAATACTGACAATATTGTTAAAACAATAAAATTTCATATTTTAATTGAATAATATAATTTATTGAAAATTATAGTCCATAAACAAATTTAAGTATTTAAGAATGTAAAATATTGTAATTGTAAAATTTAAGGTATTAAAAACATGTAAAAAATACAGTCTTTTTTATATAGTTGTTCCAAGATAGAAATGTTTTTATTAAATTAATCATTAACCCATCTATAAAAAAGTATTAGAAGAATATTTTTAATAATTATAGATTAATTATAAAGTACTTAAAAATGTATTATATGTAATTTATAATTGAAATCAGGAAATATCATATATTGTATAAAATATAAATATAAATATAAATATATATATATATATATATATATATATATATATATATATATACATATAGAAATGAAGAAAAAGAAAACAAAAGGTGGAAACGCATTAAACTCGACAAACATACTAGCATTTGAACGCAGGAATTCAATTCAACTTTTGTATCGGGCGATCCGTAGACTTTGAAAACGAAACTTTCCCGCGGGGGAAAAAAAGTACCATAAGTATGACGAAAAAAAAAATAGAAAAAGAAAAAGAAAAGACAAGTGAAATACGAAACCGAAGCGGTGAACAGATAGGAGAAAAGAAAAGGGAAGAAAAAAGAAAAGCAGATATGTTGTAAAAAAGACGTCAAATTCAGAATATTGGGGAAGGACTAAAATTTCACCGCGAAACCTTCAATTTATTTTCCTTTTAAACTGGTGAAAATTTCGCGTAATTTTTCCGACTTTGTACCACTTTACCGTTTTCAAGTGAAAGAAACGCCATAACCGGAGACACATTGCGTTTTGAACAACTTTAAATCGTATTTTATTTTTAATATCATCTGAACACTTTTCAGATTAAAGAGAGATAAATTGTGTTAGAAAGAGTCAAATTTTTGCGATAGAACCGCGTCTTTAGAATTGTAAAATCAATGCTGATTAAGCGGAAGTTTAGCTTTAAATTAATCACGGATTTTCTTTGATAAATTAATAATTAAAACATTTATTTTATATATTAAAAATGTTCTTGAATATGAAATTCAATAAAACTATGCAACAAAAGTTATATAGTTTCATATATAGATGCAGCTTTTCAAGTTGGGAAAACTTCTGAGTTCGTTCAGATTTTCCGAAATTAATTAACAAGTCGCGCGCCACACTTTGACGTTTTCCATCGGCCGCCGTTAAATCAATCTGTGCGCTCTTTTAAAGATTCAGACAGTGCGGAATGCCCCGCGAATAAAGTCGGAGCGAAACTTTTCATCCGGATTTATTCGAATCGCTCCGCTCCGGCAGACGTCTAGTGTCAGTTGTTGTTTGTTAACTTTTTGCTTTCTATCCCAGTTGTTGTTCCACTTTCGTTTGTTCGCTGTCGATATATTTACTCGACGACTTGTCGACTATTCTGTTTTTTTTTCTTCTTCTTTTTTTGCTCCTGTTAAACTGCATCCTTTGCGAGTTTTCTTTCTTTCGCTGCCTTAAACCGGAAAGGATTTTCGCTAAGAAAGATCTCGACTTGTTTTATAACGCTTCGTGTTTAGTGTTCAGATCATTTATTTTACTGTATTATATATAAAAGTGTTAACTAACTATTAATACATTATATATTATTTCATACAAAAAAAAATATTATTTATTTATTTAATTAATAAGCTATTTATTTAATAAATTCACAAAATTTAAAATTTCTCTTGACAGAATATTTCTGCATTATTCCAATTCTATATGAAATAAAATTAATATAGTTCAATATATGCGTAAATATCTATATAACAATAATTCTTCAACAATTTAATTTGAAAATATATGTAATCTAATATTCTGTTCATATTTTAAAATATTATTTTATTATTATAAATCTTTCTTTCTCTATAATATTATAAGATTATTATTTTACAATTTAGATAATAAATTGAGATTTTTTCTTAACATACAATTTTGATAAAAAAAAATAATATAAATATTAAAGTTATATCAATACAAACATATAAAATGAACGAAATCTACTTTGTGATTCTATTAAATTGAATTTAGTCAAAACAAAAAAAAAAAACATCAAATGAAACAAACAATTCTCAAATATCAATAGCCATAAAATGTTTGAAAAAAAGCGTCGTATTGTGCGTTCAATTTTATTATTATACGAAGTGAAACGACAATATATATATATATATATATATATATATATATATATATATATATATATATATATATATATATATATATATATATATATATATATATATATATATATATATATATGAAAAAAGGTATCGCTATTACACGAAATCGAATTAAAAGAAATGACCGCTCCGAATACAGAATAAAAAAATAAATAAATAAACAAATAAAAAGAACGTATCTCGAGTTCGGTTCGACAGTTATTTTAATTGACAATCGAACGATCTTGTAAATTTCGTATGACATTTCATCACGCGCGTGTTAATTACGTTAGACGATCTTGTAACGTGTTAATTTGAAAACGTGTTAAACGAGACACGGTAGGTAAATGACGAGAACATTTTTATTTATTATTATATTATATATCTTAATTTAAAAATATTGTATATTTAGTTATAAAAATATATTTATATATAGTTTCAATATTGAAATCTACACAGAATATCAAAAATATATATTTTCAATAAATCTATGTGGGTTTAAATTGTTGAAATTTAACGTTTTTATTATTTTTGTTAGAAAATATTCAACATGAATCGATTTATATAAATTTATTAAAAATATCGTAATGTACAGAGAATTGATTGAAAATATAGTTTAATTTGTATTATATATGAAGTTACACATTATTATAAAACTCGACTCATATCGTTCTGCAACCGCCGTATTCGCCTGATTTTGCTCCGTGCGACTTTTAACTATTCAGCAAACTCAAAAGGTCAATGCGGGGACGCCGTTTTGACACGATTGAAGGTTATATAGCCTAGACTGGAAAAAAACTATTCCGATTGTTTCGAAGAATGAAAAAAGTGCGCTTTATCGGACGGGGATTACTCTGAAAGTGATGAAATTGATTTGGAAAAAATGAATAAACGATTTACATTTTATAAACAAATTCACCTTACTTTTTTATCACAGTATTATAAAACTATTGTAAACGTGCAATATGTGAAAAACTACAAATATAATAAAATATATATACGTCGTATTATTTCAACGATAGCGACACAGAAAACGAATCGCTGCGGCTATCGCGGAAAAATCGCTGAATTTTGAAAACTTTCCAGTATATTTCCGCGAAAATCGTAGCGAGAACAGTTTGTAAAAACGTCGGATAACATTTTCATTAAAGATCAAATAGACGAGGGCGATTTTCTTTTTATTGCACGATGCACTTTTCGGCGCATTGAAAAGTTATTCTGTAGGTTTTCAGGTCATATAACGTTGGAGTTGAACCTGTGTTACGTTGTTCACGTTTTCCTGTTCTCTTGAACGTGTAACGGAAAAACATTTCTATTCATAGAAAAACGGAATGCTGAATAGAAAATATGTCGCATCGAATGTAAAAATGCATCAAACTGCTTATTATAAAATAAAATTTGGCATTTATACTATTTTTATATATTATAAATGCCAATATTATAATTTAAAATATTATCGATTTAACCTTTATCCTTTCATTTATGAGATAACTTGGTTTTAACTATGTAATTATGCTTTATAAAATCTAAATATATTTTATTTAAAATTCTAATTATAAATAATTTATCTTATCTGACAAATTAAATTAATACAAATATTTATATTTTGAATGAAAAAAAATAATACACTTATCAGAAAATTATATATCAATTTAACCAAAAAAATGTATTTCTTATATATTTATTATATAATATAAAAATTTTCATTAATTTATATACAAAATTATAATAATTATGGAATAAATATACGGTTTATTTTAAAATTAATGTTCTAAAAATAGGCATTGATTAATGGATAATAAGAATAATAATGTAAACTAGGAGAAGTTGAAGAGCCACTGATCTATATTGAATAAATCATTTTAAAATTCGGTATAAATTGAAATTGATTATATGAAATTAAATTAGTGATACAAAATTTGACACAGAAGGGTGAATAATCACGAAATATCATAATTATAAAATGTATATAAATCTGTCTATCAAAAAATAACGGGAGTAAAAATTCTAAATATTTTTTGATGCATATATTTTTTTCTATTAATATGTTTAAAATATGATGGAATATAAATAAAAATTATATGATTATTTTACATATTGAAAGTAATAAAGCAAATATGAATAATTGCACTATATATATATATATAGTTGCAATCGATCGATTGCGCAATCAATCGATCGTTCGCTATTTAATGAGTTGCGCAAAGGGATCAAATGCGCTCGAAATTGAACCGGCGCAAAAGGGCGCATTAAAATGCAACAACAACGTATGACGTAAAACGCGACACAGTTAAAATGCTACGTCGCGCTGTCGGACGGTTTATGTATCGGATTATCCGTCTAGTTAGTTAGTTAGTTAACCGTCGGATTTGAACCGAATTGCCGATCGACGTAGACGCCATTTTGTTTAAAATGACGAATTTTATAATAAAAACTTTGATTCGTTTAATATAATACATTAAATTATTATTATTTTTTTTTATCTTGTTTCATAATAATGTTTATTTGACGTTTGTATTAATTAAAAAAATAAATTCTCTCTTTTTTTTTTCAGTGTATAAAAATAAGATAATTTTTTTCTAACATTCTCTTTAATATCTGATGCATTTTCTTAATTGCCACGATGAGAAGACGGAAACATTCGAAGAAATTAATTCTTACTTTCAAGTCAAAGCACAAAAGGGGGCATTTTTCTTTTCTTCATTCTTTTATTCTTTTTTTTTAAATATATATATATATATATATATACACACATACATTCATACGTAATGATAAAGGACACTCTCTTTAAAAACGTAGTCTACCTTTATCAATCTCTTTGCATACACAATAGGATGATACGTAGGTAAACGAGAACAGAGGGTCATCTCTTTCGATGAGCAAAAGGACTGAGAACTAGGACGAGGGTGGTTTCTAAGGTGGCCTACGACATTTGGAACGAGACAGGAGGATAAAAGTAAAAAAAAAAAAATGAAAATAAAAAAAAGCATACTCCTCAGAAGACCTTTCCTTCTTTGATATTTATATATCCTTTCAAAATCTCTTCGCTTCCACGGTCTTCTACTTCGGGGTCTTCTTTTTCTTCTATCTCAGTCTATCCAGGAATGACTGTGGCACGCCGACCGGCATTGTTCCCGAAATAGAAGTACGTGGCGCTTTTAAGGTTTCTTCTATTTATTTATTTGTTGATTTTTCTCTCTCCGTGCCCGTTCCCTTTGACAAAGATTGACACTCGCGTATTTTTCGCATTTTTTTCTATCTAGACCAAATATTTCTTTATTTTATTATACGCTCACGTTTGCGTACAGTCGGATCACGCTTTTTACGAAATTTCATATCAATCTAATAATAATCAAGTTTATTTTGTAAAAAAAACTATTACAGAAAACTTTATGACGATACCACTGTAATAGATATATATTTTCAATATTCCAAAAAATAAAAATTATTACAAAAAAATAAATTTTCTATTTTATATAACATCTATATTTTTATTAAAATATAATAATTTCCATATATATTTATAACGATGATAAAATGTTGTATATTTAGTCAACAATTTTGATATATAAAAAATAATTTGTTAAAATATAATAATAATGATCTTCACATTTTTATTCAAAATTAAAATAAATAATTTATATGTACGGTAAGCCTTCGTTACTTCGCGGTATTATCGGTATTTCGCGGATTTTTACTGATTATCCATATATCAAATTTTCAAAATTACATTTAAAAGTTTAAAATATTTATATTGTATTAATGATATAATAAAAAAAAACAAGTACAATACATGATTACAATAGTATGGAAAATAATATAAAAGGTAAAATGTTATGAAGGTTTATATAGATGTAAAATAGTTTCTAACTACTAAAAAATAATGTATAAATAAAACATTTCCATCTCGCGGATTTTCACTTATCACGGTTAATCTTGGAACGTTATCTTTGCGATAAGTGAGCGATAACTGTATCGAACCCGCGATAAGTGAGGGAATCGCGTTTACAACATTACTGTTACACTTTGATCTTAAAAAAAACCAAATAAAAAATAAAAAATAAAAACGGGAACCCACTGTACGAGCCGCCAGCTTTACCGCGTTCTTCCCTATTATTTCTTTTTCGGTTTTTCTATATACAATACAATTTTTTTTTCTTTCGCCGTATTTTGTCGGCTAGTAAACAATAAACAGGCGGAAAAATACGCAGCGTCACGCAAATAAAACGGTTATTTGTTGTTATTATATAATTCCGTCTATAAATCTTTGGTCTCATACTTGACCACATCATAATTTAATTGTTAAAGTTCTGCACGAGAGATCTTAATCTTGCTATATTCTGTTTTATTCGATGTTAATGTATATATATTTATATATATTTTTTCTATATACTTCGAAATATATATTGTCGAATAATATTCACATTTCGATGTTATTTATATTTTTTTTTTAGATATAAATCACTCAAGAAAAATTTTATAAAATACGCTTCTCATCGTTATTAGACCAGTTATTATGAATGTGAGATAGTATCGAATTAACAATGGTCGATTGTAATTATAATTTTGTTCTCTATCTCGTTCATATATAATGAAAATTATCGTTGCCATTATATATTGAAGGACATAATTAAGGTTTCATATGAAATATATATATATATATATATATATATATATATATATATATATATATATATATATATCCAGTTGTCATAATCATTATTAATTTATACATAATATAATGTTGAGTTATGAATTTTAATTTATATGCTATATATATTATATTTGAAGAAATTATTCAATATTAAAAAAATCTATTATAATATATAATTTCATATAATAGTTATATAATATTGTTTAATTCTATTTTTTTTTTCGTTTAAAAATTTTGATTTAAATCCGTGATCGATAAAAAAACTTCACAATTGTTATTCAATTTACAATGACAGGAATCACACTTAGTTTTAAAAATTTACCATATAATATTGATCATTATTTCCGGGAAACCTATTTCAATTCTTCTCTTTATATTTATCTATTCTTATCTGAAGGTTGACAATTATTTTTAAAATTCAGATTTTTGATGATTCTAATAAAAAAAATATGTAAAGAAATTGATTACAAATAAGGGTCACTGTAATTTTAATTAATTAATTATTAATAATTGATAAATATATTGATTGATTCGTATATTGTCATTAATAATGAATATGTATACATAATTTTAACTCAATTCTATATTAGGAAGTGGTCAAAAAAATAATTACAAGATTTGTACCAGAGAAACAAACATATAAACCAACTGTAACCTTAATAAAAGTGTATAAAAAGAGATCCCACATTCTTTATTACTAATAACTATAAATAGTGATTAGAAGTCAACTCAGCGACATTCAAATATATTTTTCTCTCTTTACCTATTAGGCTATTCAATTAATTATATAGTTGTGAATACAACTGATATAAATATATAATGTCTACAAATTATATATATATATTACTTGGATTCATAATTTGAACAGTTCCATAACTTTTAAGACGACATCTTAAAGCGTGAAACACTGATTTAATTTTTCAACTTCACACTCTCATTTATTCCAATCACCGTGTAATTATAAAAGGAAAAAAAAACATATCACATAGATATTATCGATGAAATTCAAAGTAACGGCTATATATTATTATTTGTACGTCGCTTTTAACCTTTTACATTCCAGAACTTTTGCGGTAAAACGTTTAATTGGACGATTTGTTATGGAATAATTCCATAGATGCTATCTTTATAAGAGAAAAAGATAATAAAATAAATAAATAAAACGCGACCGGTATCCGTAACAAATTCGTTCATCGATAGTAAATAATTTACGCTGAATAATTGCATTCGATTACACGACCTCGTGGTTTAATGGTTTTTTTTTTCAATACAAGTTATCTTTGACTACGATCAAATCGCGTTATCGATATAATAATATAATATAACAAAGTTTGAGAACGGCTCGAACACGAGAATATCTATGAAATTATTTGATGGTTTTAAATATCGACATCAATCCCTTGATGTATTGTATATATATATTTTTTTTTATATTATTGACCAATAAAAGTAAAGTTCATGTTTTAGTATTATTAGACGATTTACAATGTTCGACAATTGATTATACCCGAGTGTATTAATGATTAGATTTTTAGAAGTATTATTTGTATTAAACTAAATATGATTGGTATTTTCATGTAAAGAAGAGGCATTGAAAAAAATAATAATTATTATAGAACAACATTTGACAATTCTTCCTTCTTGAAAAATGTTATCCTTTTTAAAATTTATCGTCATTTTTGTAGACTTTCATATTTGAAAGAACCTTTTTTTTTGCTGTCGTCGAAATTTTGACGGCTTTCTGTTATAAATTTGAAAATTTGTTTGATCCATTTCATCGTATTCTCCTTTTTGATAAACGATTTTTGTGTCCTCATTTTTATTATAAGATAGTTGGTCAACATATATATAGATATATATAGCCCAGATCGCTTAATGACATTAGTCTGGATCGTGTGTTATGTCATATTAACCGGAGTGCCATACTAACCAAATTTAAATCAATAGATTAGAAATTGGAGAATACTCATTATATTATGCAGACTCTCCATTCAGATCCATATTAAGCATCCATCGCGCATACCTTCTAACGATTAACGTGCACATACGCCTTTATTGACTTACATACTAATATTTTTGTCACTGTCACGATTCGAACCACCCACAGAGAGATGAATGACGATCGATGGCAATAAACATGACAACCGTTCTACTACTAAGAATTCGTATATAACGAATAAATATGCGCACAACGTACTGTTACAAGGCAACGTGTTAAATTGGACCACATTCGATGACTGGTAATTGTTTTACTTATATATATATATATATAATCTTTTATATGTATGTAAATGTATACATTATAAATGCTTATTAGAATTCTATAGAGTATTGTTAGTATGATGTGGTATGAGAATATTTTGAATATGTTGTAATGTGATATTGTCTATTTTAAATTGAATCTTTTCGCGTATTTTAATCGATATATTGATAAATAAATTGAATTGTATAACGCATCATTGATGTTAGAAAAAAAAAAATATATATATATATATATATATATATATATATATATATATAATTTACGATGAACTGTACGCGGAAGTATCATATAATTTATTATAATTTGTATTTAAAAAAAAAATCTGGTCAGAATGAATACATTTATCACGATCAATCGATTGAGTTATGTGAAATATTATTATATATATATAAGGAAAAATAATAGGAAATAATTATATATAAATTGTTTCTAAATCAGTTTTGTGTTATATAATATATAATATTTGAAAAATTTCGTTATTAAAATATTGCTTATAAATTGAATAAAAAGTATAATTTAAATATTTTTTTATTAATTATTTGTAAAAGTTTATTAATTAGATTCGTTTTTATACAATATATATAATTCTCAAAATTCTACATTTGTCAGTTGTATGGAATTTTATATATTAATATCATATAATATGGGTGTAATTTTTGATTGTCAATTTGGAGTTTTCTTTTCAATTTCTTTAAAAGAAAATTTTTTTTTAAATATCTTCAAAAACCAACGATTATAATTATTGAATTATACAATTTTATAATATTGTGAAATCAAACAATTTCAATATTACTGCGTATTATTTCGTTTCTATATATAGAGCACAATTCACAAATGACGCGTTTTATATTCGTTATTATTATTATTATTTTTTTTTTTACAATAAAAAAATATTTCGTAACACGTCAAATTTCTCATACATTACACGGTAGCACGATTCAGAAAAATAACAAAATAAAATAATAAATAAATAAACAAAACGAAACACGTTCCGATCTGCTAGGTGTGCGGTGATTTTAGCCTCTTGATGACCGCAGAATGAAAAATTGTAATCGTGAATAGGAGGTCATTAGTGTTAAAGCTTCGAGAAAGTCAAAGCACAAGGCGCCGTCATTGATGCCCTTTTTTCTTTTATGTGAGCTCTTTTTTATTCTTTTTTTTTTTGTTTATTTTATACCATCTGACCTAAATAAGGTACTTATGAAAAAAGGCAAGAAATTGAAAATATATATATATATATATATATATATATATATATATATATATATACTAGAACCTTTCTATTTCAATATAAAACAAAACTATAGATATTTAAAATTACTCTTTAATACGAATCCATAATCAATATTCAGAATAAATATATGATTTAGTACAATAATCGTTCTTAGACAACCTTTAACATTAACATAATCATTATATTATTATTGTATAGTAAATTTATAACGTTTCAAACGATCATTATCGAGCTTTGATCCTGTTTTATACCGGAATAAACTATTGCACGATTGTTTAAATTGCACTATTACACTTTTGCACGTGTCAAATGTGAGTTTTCAGTTTACATCAAAGTGAAATAACAACACCTTTCACCGAGCGAATGTTTAGTTTAACTTTTACACTATATATTTATCAGAAATTAGATTACGACTCGTTGAAACGATATTTATGTATCTAAAAACGAATTATCGTAAATATTTTAATTTTATAATTTATTATATAATTTATATGCATATTTTAGATACGGAAGTTTATACATTGATCATAAACAATTTGTAATAAATTCAGGATATATACAAAAAAAAATATGTTGATCTTCTGTGAACATTATTTATGAATATTAAAATATCACAGCAAGGTCTCGCATTTATCACGCATTATTCACAATTACATATAATTATGTGAGGAAAATCGTGATCGATTATCGTATTATTTTTCGGTCGAATGTCTTTTTGAACGACTTCTATAGTATATGAAAATAATAATTTTGGAATATCTGAAAAAAATAATGTTTTATATTATATATAGTATAATAAATATTATTTTTTTCTAAATATTGTCATAAATCTTGACGTGCTCTATCTAGTTTAATTTTATTCGCCATATCTATTATCGGTTTCACCATAAATATATTAATCTTGAAATTTTTAGTTCACTAAAGTGGAAAAACAAAATCACAGGTTCCGGAACGGAAAAAGCTCCTATTGGCCACCTGTTATCGCATTACGTTTCCATATATACATACATATTTTATTATATATATATATATATATATATATATATATATATATATATATATATATATATATATGAGCTAAAATATTTACTTTAACATAGGCATTAGGCCATCGTCTATGAAAAACTAACTTCCAAGACCAAAAAGCTAATAAATTGTCACAATTGTCAAGAAAAACGTATCGAAGGGTGCGCGAGAACACAGAACGAGAAAAAGGGCATCGTTTAACACGACGAAGGGCAATTTGATTTACGCACAAGAAAACGATAAAGGATGAGGAAATCGAAACAATTCTCGTGGACCTCTTTTTCTTTCTCGATTAAATATTTTCTTTATTAATTTCGCGAAGGTTCTATGTGAAAGTGCGGATTTTCACTCCGACGCCCTTCTCTTTTTCCGGTTTCCGTAAATTAAAACGGACATCGGTTGATTAATTGCACGACATTAAATCAATGAATTAGGTGAGCATCTTGTTACTCTTGGCTAGAGAATAAAATAAGAGAAAAATAAATATTATACCATATATTATATTATATATATACAATATAATACTGTGATCATAAAGTAAAGTGAATTTGTTTATGAAATGTAAATTCTTTATTTATTCTTCCAAATCAATTTCATCCCCTTCAAAGAAATTCCTGTCCGATAAAAAAATTTGCCAACGCTTTTTCCAATCCTTGAAACAGTTGGAATAGTCTTTTTCCGGTATAGCCTTCAAGATCTTCTTCTATTCTATTTTTATCTCTTCAATTGTGGCAAAACAGTGTCGCCGTATTGGCATTTTGAGTTTGCTGAATAGCCAAAAGTTACACGGAGCCGAATCAGGCGAATACGGTGGTTGCGAAACGATATGATTCAAGTTTTTTGGCAAAAATGTCTCGAAAAACTAATGCAGTATGACATGGTGCAATATCGTGATGAAGGAATCAAGAGTTGTAAAAGCACGTGTAAATCGGAGATAATTAAACCTTTTGACAAACAGATGCTTGGCAAATGTTATAGACAGTCCTACCAACTTAGGAAAACAATTACAATTTACCTGCCTTTCTAATGTTCTGGAGTTTGAAATGACAATTTCACCTTGCTTTTTGATCACATTAGTACATTTATGAAATTATATATATGATGTTTATATTATATATAATATCAGAAATTTTGAATTTATTTTTACAAATAAAATTATTTTATATCATGATTTTTATATGATTAATTTCAGCTCTTTATTGAATTGGATCGAAAGACTTTTGTATACACCTCTTTACTTTATTGAATAAAATACATATCCTTTACGAGAGAAAAAAAAACATAATAAATTTCGACCTCGACATGTATGTATGTATTTTTTTTTAGTACACGTATCTATCTCATAAGAAATTATATGTAAATTGAATGACGTCCTTTTTCGACCCCGAAAAAAAAATTATTTTGTTTTTGCCAATTCCGTTTGGTCTAATGGTAATAGATCAAAAGACGTATATGCGATAGAGATAAAAGCCATGACCAAGCATAAGAAGAGCGTGTGTTTTTTGCAATTCAAATTAAACTTATTTTCAGAAGATACGCGTGTAAAAATAGTGCCGAACGCTATGAATAATTTTACTATGATATATATAAATATATTAAAATAATGAAATTTTAATATTATAAAATAATTATTTTTGTATGAGAATTTGGACACATGGTCGATGACGTGATTTTTTTTTTATTTAATTTATAAAATCTGAATTGTTTAATTATATATTGCATTAATTGGTTTTATGTAAATTGAAATATTATTATGATAATATATATAAAATATAAACCTATTGAGTTTGTGGTTAATTTTGGTAATATTTTTTAACTTTTTTTGAAAATTTCACGCTTTCTTTCTCATGATCGCATTTTATTGGTAAAACGCAGTAAATTCGTTGTAATTGCATCGGTTAAAAGAGGCGATAATTTTAAATGTTTTGTAAGACGGGTAGTAATCGAGCCGTTTAACGATCGATAAGTTTTCAAAGAGCGCTGTTATCTTAACGATGAACCGTAAAAGCCTTCGGGCTACGTGCATACGAATCGAAATAAGTTGTAAATTGTGCTTTTTCATACAATTTTTCAACGTATTTTCTCTTTCGATATTTTCGTATGCGTATCGATCTTTTTGGAATGTTACAAGTTATATTTTAACCAATTTTTTTTAATAGACTTATCGATAGAAAATCGATTTTGTTATATACGAACACATTCATCATAGATACGACGGGTCATCAGCAATTATTCTATGAAATAAATTAAGATCTAACGTGAAATATTTTAAATTATGTGTGAAAATGTCATATCTTAATTGGAAATGAAAATACATGTTGTGTAGTCATAATAAATTATTTATAATTTAATTAAATGTCATACCATAATTTTTTTAAATACTTGTATATATTTTTTATACATATAAATATTTTTTTTAAATTTGATCATTGTAAACTCAAATATATTTATATAATATATTCAATGATTAAATATAAAAGGTTTCCAAATGTCATATAAAGAATTCTCAAATGACTTTCTCACGTTGTTATTCAATAAAAATATTTTTATGAACAGACAATTCTTGTAATCAACGATCAGTAAAACAAGTTACATTCTTTTATATCGAATAATTTTATAAATAACATATTTAATTCATTTAGAAAATTTTAATAACATATAATAAATAAATATCGAAAATATGCATATACTTCATTTACGCTCTAAACTATTTTAATGTGTAATTTTATGATTATAAAAATATAAATTATTAATATAATATTAAATATTTATTACAATCTCATTCCGTAGACTTCGATGGAATATTAGTTGACAGTTTAATTAAAAAACGAGTCGTTAATTATTAAATTTAACGCTCGTCTTTTCTTTTGAAACGTAATCGAGTTTCTTCTAATTAGCATTCGTTGGCCTAAAGCGAAGAAATGCGGGCGCTCATTAAATGAAAGATGTAAGATGCGTCTCGTTTAACGAGAGTGACGTATATCGAGGCTAACCGGCATCGTATTTAAAGTTATTTATGCTATCGCTTTTTGATTATCGCAAAGTTAATCTTGATGAAAAAATTCAATAGTTATAAATAAATATTTTTAATATAAATTATAGTTATTTAATTTTATTTATATATATATATATATATATATATATATATATATATATATATATATATATATATTTATATAAATGCGAAAGCTTTCAGAATATTATTTCACAATAGAACTTTTGAACGAGTTGAAAACTTTTATTGGAATTGTCTTTTTAGCTTTTGATGCAATTTTAACGTTTATGCAGGAATAATTATGAAATATATAATTTAACTTCTTCATATTTCAATTAAAAATTTTATTGTTATAATTAAAATCGAAATTTATTTCTCGAAATCTTGCAGAGATAAATTATATTACATCAATTTACGATACAACTATAAATTGAAAAATTCTAACTGATATTTTAATTATGAATTTTGTAACATTTTGATCTAAAATATAATAAAAAAAATGGTACAATTTTGATAATATATTTTATTTTGAGTTTAATTCATTTTTTTTTCTTTCAATAATATCAGGTTCATTCTTTAACAAATTGCAAAATATAGAATATTTTTCTTTGAACTTTTCTATTAGAGAGTTTATTTATAATATATTTAACCGTGTTGCTACCAAAATAAAACGATTTGTCCAATATTCAAATAATATTATATAAAAAGGTATCGTATTATAGTTTATTGAAACGTTCCGAATGAACACAATAAACAAGAATCATAAACAAAATCGTACAATTCCTATATTTTATTAGTACAAGAAGGATGCATCGAACATCGTCATATATTAATTCTTAATACAGAATGGATAGAAAAAAAGCGAACGCGTTTTTGTTCATAGTTATAACAAATTTATCGTTCGTTACACAATGCAGAAGGATCACATATATTTTTATTATGGGTTATGTGAATGGTTTTGTTGTTGTTGTTATTCGAAAACTTCAAGAAGACAATCGTTAAATATGTAAATTCGTATTGTACATTTTGAAGAACGATCGCATACCGTTCGTTCGACGTTAACACATTACGAGCGGGACGCAAAACGTATATCAAAAAAAAAAAAATAAATAAATAAATAAAATAAAATAAGGTTCAAGTAGGTGTTCTTAACATGAAATATTAATTAAGAACAGGTGATGTATCGTCGGTCGTGGATAAGCGAGAAGATTCGCCCTTATAGAAAGCCATTTAGAATAGACAAAAAGAAAAAAATAAAATAAAAGAAGGACGTATAGGGAACAAAGAGATAAACCTTTTAAGCGTTACCTAATCGAGCGTGGGTATACCTGATTAACCTTTTAACCGCTGGATGATTGCAGAGCGTGAACGAAATTCGATACGGTCTTCTTTTTCGTCAATTTATTGGATATCTCAATAGATATTTTTTTTTAGCTCGTAAAGTATTATTTATATGGCGGTCAGTATACAAAAGATATATCTTGATATATATGTATAAAACTGATTTTATAAAGAATGCTGATCGATATGTATGTTAAATAAATATTTTTATTGATAGAAAAAAAGTGGATATACCGCAGTGAAAGTGTTGATAATTTTGCGATGATTTTTACAAAGATTCGTTTTTATATTAAAATATATACAAATATTTATTTTAGACAGTCAATAAGACGATCACGATCGATCATATCTGTCAAATGTTCAGTTCGAGTCAATCAAATAAATCGATCACGAAGCCATTTTTGGTAGATCGTGTTAATTTTTTTGATTTTTTATTATATGTTAAAAATCAATTTGCTAATAATTTTTCGTTTTAATCGATGATCTATAATAATAACAATAAAAATAATCATATATATATATGTATATATAAAGAATATATAGCAATAGAAAATAGTATTTAACTGTTATATACCATATGTGGTTCACAAGACCAGTTTTGACATTCGTATATCGATCTATCAAAATACAATCGGTACCGTTATATAGTATTGTATGAGAATAAATTTATTGTACAAAAGGCACTTGTGCAATATATGGGCAGATAAAATAATGTTACAATAGCTGCATTTTTTCACGTTGTAACCTATCATTAATTGAGATATTCAACACTGTTATACGCCTCCAGTGAAATCGAGCAATGGCTAAAAATATGATAAAATCGATTCAACTAAATCGTCTTTCATACGAATCGATATGAATTTTTGAATTATTGATAACTATTCATATGACACCTGTGTTTGTCTATTTGTTTACAGGTGGATCCGTTTGCGAATTTGTACACGGGTCCACCGTGTGTGTTAAGATCATTCGAAGTATACACGTTTTTTATTATATATCAGATTCAAAATGTTGTAAAAAATCACTTTAAAAATAAAACATATGTAAAATTATTGTTTTATTGCGTTAAAGTCGTACAGACAAAAAATATAGTATATCGCGTTAATGACCGTCAAAATTAAAGGAAACCGACACAAAATTTGATTGTAAATGCTGCAATATTTTACATGATGTCATATAATTATAAGATGAATTTCAACATGGCAAGGATCTATATTTTGAATTGAAAAGATCATTTAAGATTAAATTGTGAAAATAAAGTAGCACTTGAAGAAAAACCAATTAGTACTAGTATTTTATATATATAATATGATATCTAGAGAGTGAAAGATATGATTTCATAATATTTTTATATTATTACGTTAATATTTATTATGTTAAATATAACATAAAAACATATTCATACAAATATTTAAATTTCTTTGACTGATTAAATTCTTTTTAGAGCCAACTTTTATAACAATAATATTTCATTATATTGTAAAAATTTTAGTATATATACCAAGTATAAAAATCTTCACAGCGATCCATCATTTTGAAGAATGTCTTCTTCGATCCGAAAGAGGAAATTGCAATATGCACTTTGCAATATATATTTATGTACGTCCAGATATATCTATTTCAACCCTTATTCGTGAGAATAATGACAAAGAACATACACACGGATATATCACACTATAGAGAACAGTACTTAACGATAAAGCACTTGTATATATTCAGCTTTTTGTTGAAAATACGTGTTTTGGCGGTCTACTGTTGTACCTTATAACAAATATATATATATATATATGTATGCGTATATAGAGGGTTTTGCTTTAGTCGTGTAGACGCACCTTTACGCCTTTTATCGGCTTTGCGCTTCTAGCAGCACAAAGAGATCTTCCCTTAGCGCCGAAGTTAAAATTGAAAATGATATATGGCGTCGCGAAGAGATTTTCTTTTGAAGTCGCGGCCTCGAGATAATGCCTCGGCGACGAAACTTTCCCTGACGAGGGTGGCTGGCTGCGAGGGTTTTTCCTCCCTTTCCACGTACGAGAACCCACTTACACTTCGGATTCCCTTCGTCCTGATTTATGCTCAGGAAACTATGTCGGCTGGTCGCAATTTGGGTCCTTTTCCGCGCTTCAAGGTCCGCTGACAGGTATGAATCAACCGCGGGGTCGCACACCAAAAAAGGCCGCTTTTGATTTCGCTCACATAATTTTATTAAATCTATATATATATATTATATATATATATATATATATACATATATATATATAATTTTATAGTATAGATTTTTAAAAAAATATTCATATTTCTAACAAGTTATAAATATAATACGAATACGTTTAGCAATTTTTGTTAATTTCAAATTTATATACAACTATTTCATTTACAAAACATAATAACTATTTAGTTATAAATTTAATTAACTTGATCGTACACAGTTTAATATGAAGATAACGAATTGATATTATAATGTTGTGTTCAACGATCGGTTATAAATTTGTATTAGACCCGTTTTTACGATTGATAATAATGTTGATTTTTTTTTTTATATCAGTGCCAACAAATTCTTGGCAAAATAATTTGCTACATTTTGATATCATCTATTGTTTACGATGCCATTTTATTGTTCATTACTTTATATATATATATATATATATATATATATATATATATATATATATATATATTCAGTTCATATATGTATATAAGGTCAAGTAGTTCGAAGCGGTAATAAAAAATTCTATTTAATCGATAAATTCTTTTTTGTTTTATTTATTGAAAGTCGTGACTGAGTTTTAAAACACATTGCCACCGTTGAATAGCTATAATTTCACATAGGATAGTAATTTTGGACGATTTTATAATTCATTATGTTGAAAACTCATTATATGCATGTTTAATGCGTAACAAAAGTGTTAATTACTGATATAAATTAAGTGAAAAAACATTCAGTTTTATAAAGATTATTTTGATGAATTTTATATACATTTATTTGCTTTTCTTTCTGATTTCAACATTTTTTATATGATTTTTTTAATTAATTACATAGAAGTATATAAAAGTAATTTTAAAATCGGAATCATGAATAAATTATTATATTATAAACTATGTTATTTTATTTTTAAATTAGCAACAATATTAAATTTGATTCAATAATTTTGATTGTATAATATATGCTTTATAATATATATATATTTAAAAATCTATTGTAATTACAGCTATCATATAAAAATTTAATTTTTATGTATATATTGCAAAATAAAATAAAGCGATATTATTGATTCAATATCAATCATTATTTTCAATTTTTTTTTGTATTAAAAAATAAAATAAAACCTTGACATATTCGGACGTATGTTAAAAACTATATAAAAAAATATATAATAATATAAAATATAATAGCTCACGTCACATCTGAACAACAATATAAAAGTGTGCTATCAATATTCTATACGATTAAACTCGTTATTCGCGAACGCTTTTTGTTCATTTTATTTTTTATATTTATATATATATATATATATAATATTTTTTGGCATCGTAAAGATTTTTAATAATTATCCGGAATGATTTATTATCGAATTTTTTCCGCATTTATTCACGCATAAGTGTTTTTTTTTTATTTTAGCACATTTCATGTGACCTGTGACATCGATCGTTTATATCGTTTAAGTATAGGTTTTAAATCTTCGACATTTAAAAGCGGATATATTGAAAGTGTATAAATTTTATTTTTATTTTATTGTAAAAATTTTACGTTTAAAATATTGATTTTTTTTTATTATTCGTAATAAAACAAAATTTTAAAAATGCGACTCGTCAATTGATTTTACGCGTGATTTATTGTATATTATTATATATAATAGATATTGAGATAAAGTTTAAATATTATGTATATACATATAATTAAAATTATATGATATAATAATTGTTGAAATTGTTGAAGTGAAATCCTGCAAGTTTGTCAGGTTATATGTCAGGATACTGTAAATGTGGCGGATAGTAAAATAAATTTTACCGCTGTTTTCTTTTCTTTTTATTCTTTTTTTTTCTTCTTCTTTTCTTCTTTAGTGTGGAGTTCTTTTTTAGTATTCGGGAAGAGTTTCATCTTTTCGTGCGTTTGCTCATATGTCTGTCAATTCGCATGTAAACATTCTTACTCCGCGCGCGATTTGATATGAATAAACATGGAGAATGTGTGCCGCGATAAGCCGATTCGCATACAAAACTGATATAAATATATATATATGTGTGTGTGTATGTATATATGAGACGATTAGAAGCCAAAGGATATAAGTGAATTATTGAAATTATAATATGTATGTTTTTTATAGTACTTAGATTATTAGTAGAGTTCAATATTGTCATCTGCCATACATAATCGTTATTAACTGAACTATATTAATAAAATTTCAAAATTGAATAATGATATACAAAATCCTTGTAATGCATAGATTTTGATTATAGAATTAAAAAAAAACATTTTTGCCATCTTATTTATTATAATTGTAATAAAATTATTTAACATTAATGAATTTATGCGATATTGAACTTTGTTTATAGTGTAAAAGAAGATGTGTAATATTATTATTTCGTGTTTCATGAAATTAGTCTCATTACATTGCGAATAGACCATGTGTTGCATTAATATATAATAATTTGATAATTAAAATATAATAATATTTTTCCATTTATTACTTGCCTATCTAAATATGTAATATATGCTATATTTTAGGACGTATCAAAAAATTATATAATTATTTACTTTTTTAGAAATAATTTTCTTTATTTGTCTACATCGATGTTATTGCTTCAAAATAGTTTTCACTAAATATTATTATACCTATGTCAGTGATTCTTCCAATACCCAAAACACGTTTGAAATTCGATTTTTGGATAGCTTTGAGCTTTTTCAAAATTTCACTTTAATCTAATTTATGCTTGTAGCTCTTTAAGGTTCTTCTTATGGTACGCACGGGGCAATATCTGGCGAATATGTAGGTTAGAGCATATTACAATATTGTTTTTTTTTTCCTCAGAAATTTACGAATCCCAATCACTGTTTAAATACAAAATTATTAAAAATATTCGATAACGTCATATCTATTGCATTAAAGAATATGTCACTTGTATCGCCCAACTTTTAATATCTTACCAGTGCTCGATCCCGCAGTGAATTTGAAACGAGTCTCGTGTTTGAATTTCATTTTCTTGCTCGAGAGCCAACCAAATTGGGGGATAATAAGTTTATGTATCGGGACACAAAGTTTCTTCTCCACGAAAGCCTTGGGTGTGTTCTGGCGGTGCTTCGAGACTAACTATAATTGCCTATAAATTAATGACGCGAACTGAGCAAAATGCTCCTCTTCCAACCGAACACCCCGCTTTCTCATCCCTTATTGTGTGCTCCACGTCTGACGCCAATAAGTAGGCTTTTGAGCCCGTTTTAATCCTTGGACTTGAACCTATTTTATCATTTAATTGTGTATGTGTGTATGTGCTCGCATAGGATTTGCCCGGCTAAATATATTTGCGGTTCCAGTCACGGAGACTCGCCGTCTAGCCACCCTCTAATCGAACGGGGGTCGTAAAAGTCGAAAGTTCGCAGACTGTATTCCTTGGTTGTTTTGATTTTTTTCTCTCGCTCAGTTCTTAATGTTTCTTTCTCTTCTTTTTTTTTTGTTATTGTGGTCGTTTCTATCCTAAGGCTTCCTGTCTTATGTTTGTTGTTGGTGTGTTGTTAATTTCAAATTGGCACAATGGAAAAATCCCAGTTAATTCAAAGGACGTTAATGAATTTATCGACACGAAAGATCTGGTATATTGCAAGATTTACAAATTTTATTGCTGTTTTTTGTATATATAAAATAATTTTCAAAGTATATTTTTTTAAATATTTAATAATCAAAAATCAAATTACATAATATTTAATCTTTTTTTTCTTAAAACTATGAGTGTTTATATGAAAGACCTAAATTTGACACTTTTAATATTTAAAATTTTTTCAATATTTAAAAAAATAATTTATTTTATTACAAAATCGAGTCTCATATATATTTTGCTTAAGTAAATATTAAATTATAATGAAAATATTTTATGATATTAATAAACGGAGTGTGAACTCTTATGTAATTAAGAACTCAATGTAGGTTAATAACTTTAATTACTAGTAATTTCAAGTGTTTTATACAACAAACAAAACGTTTTAAATTATCTTGTTAATATAATTTTTATTTTATTTATAATGATAATACATTTTTAAGTATAAATGCCGGGAAGTTTCAAATTTGATTTACTTAAACTAGTTTAGCTTATAATTATGTTAGTAAGAATTGTACAAAGAAATATTCAAAAGAATATTATTATAATAATTATATTTAACGTTACAATAATTCGAATATTTTTTAACATTTATATTTTGATCGAATATAAAATTCTGAATGTTTAAACTTTGCGTCAGGAGTTATTTTCTTAGTTTATATTGTAAAAATATTTATAGCTAAAATTTGTATTTGGCGATAATGTCCTTTTTTTTTGCAAAATTTATTTTAAGCAAACCGAAAACAAAACTTCTCTTTCTCTATTGTTCAACAAAGAAGATAAGTTTTAAACTCGAGAATAAATTCAAGATTGTTCAAGATTTAAACACTGAATATTTTCGTTATCGTCGCCGTTTGCTTTTTATCTTTAATTCGAACTTATTCCCTTGTTACTCGTTTATATATATATATATATATATAAAAAATATTTAAAATAAACCTTCCCCCCCATTTTTTTTCTTTATTTTTCCTGTTAAAAAATGCGCTTATAAATAAATATGTGGTACATATATATAAAAGGAAAACATCAATAAACGACATTTAAAATTTTTATCAATCTTCGATATCGAAAAGACGGGTTCTTTTTGTGCTTTATTTAATTATTTCACGGAAAATAATGAATAAATTATCGGATAAGACACAATAATAAAAATAACTTTCGGAATTCGTCGACGTTAAAAAAAAGCGGGATCAAAGATGATGTTGCGACGTGATTATGTAAATTTTTCCTTTTTTTTATAATTCGATTCATTATATTTTTTAACAATGATTTTTAAAAATATTGTTAATAAATTATAAATGAAGTTTATTCAAAATTGCTTGTGACATTGTTTTATATATCAATTATGTTAAAAATATTTTTCATTTTATGTATGTATTAAAATATGAAAAATTGATTAATAAACATTTTTAAAAGAATGTTTTGGTATCGCTGATTTTTCAAATGTGATTTGTTTTTTCATTTATTAGTGATCCATATTATGATATAATTTTAGAATTAAATTTAATCAAAATAATTATATCAATTTGTGGACGAGACGTTATAATCATCAAAATAATAAATATTTGAGATAATTCAGCATTTTTTTTTCTACAATAAATATATTCAAAATATTTGTAATTTTGATTTTAATTTATGTTTTAATTTCTTTATCCTATTTTTTTTTTGCTTCTTCAAATGTTTTGCTTCTCCCTATACCGCGGTTAAACACTAAATTTGGATGATTTATCTCGGCGCGGTATGAAAGTCTGTTGGGGTATGAGAGACCCCATCGGCGGTGAGGGGTTCCTCCCCCCCCTTAACGGTGGCCCTCAATTAGGGTTAGTTTGTTCACGATAAAAAGGCCTCTCCGACGACGTTTAACTCCAGCCCATGACAACTTTAATTGGTGATAATTCACGGCATCCGAGCGGAAGGGGTAATGAGAGGGTTAACCCTTCGCAGCGCGGCGCCCCGTCATTAAAGCGTTAACAAAAAATATACATTATTATTTGTGTGTGTGTGTGCGTCTATAAAATGGGCGTATTTTTCGACATCTAAAATCATTCGTAGAGGGATAATTGAATAAAATTGGTTTTCAACAAATTGATTGTATTGTATAATAGAAATCATTATGAATGTAATTGTTTGTATGTTAATAATGATTTGAATTCAGAGAATAAAATAAAATATATTTTTATTAAGGGTGAGTGAATATATAAATAATGTTTTTTATAGTAGAAATTGAGATGTTTACCTGATTTAATTTGAATTTTATTCTAATATAGTTATTTTTATTATAAGTATAAATAAATAGATAAAAATTGTTTACTATTATACTTATTGATATAAATATTTACTTAATATTATAATAGTCAATAAAAATTCCCAAGATCCAGACCATCAAAAAAGTTTTAGCTCAAATATATTTTTATTTATTCACAACAATATATTATAATTTAGATTTTATTTAAATTTTATATCGTTTACAATGATTTTTATAAATAAAAGTATTATTTTAATTATCTTCAGATTCATTCAATTCTTTCAATTGGCCAATTTTAACTATTTTTATGTCCTTTTATCAAATATCTATTTTAATACAACATATAAAAAATAATCTGAGAAAAGAAAATTATTTTAATAATTTAATATATTTTCACTTGATTTATATATATATATATATATATATATATATATATATATATATATATATATATATATATATATATATTTCATTTGTGAAACATTAATATTCATTTAATCAAATAAACATAAATTGTAGAAGAAGAAATAATATTATTCAAATAGTACCCTTTAGAATATTTTTTTTTTAAATAATGTAACACACGTCGTTTTCCCGCGAGCATCCCTCTCGGCGGGACTCTAATCAAGTGCAAAGATGTTTTGTTTAGTAAATTTCGTTTAGCGCACAGGGGTGCTTTTAACCCCCACTCCCCCTCTCCCCAATTAGCACGTGCGAGGGTTAAACGGCGAGAGTTCACATGGGCGTCTGAACGACCGCTCGTAAAACTAATGCACTAAAACTCTTTCGCAAACTTCAATACGATGAACTTCGAAATGACGATTTTAGCTCACAATTAATTTAAAATAATCTAAAAAGCCATTCGTGACGGTTACCATTATTATACTGTACTCGATTAACTATTTACGATATCAAGAAAATATAAATAAATGATAAAAATTCACTTATTTTAATTGAATTCATATCTTTCAATCGAATATCTATTTTTTTTTTACATATTTCGTAGATTGTGATTCTAATAAATTTATTTTATACAGTCGTCATATTTGTAAGTATTTTGAAGTAATTATTCAAATTAATTTTAAGCTTAAACTATTTAAAAGAAGTATATCTTAATATAAAAAAATATTATTTTATATTAAGTATGAATATATATATATATATATATATATATATATATATATATATATATATATATAATATTTTTATAGTACGTTTACAATTAAAACGCATTCTAAACTATCTCACCGGTACTAAAGTTTATATACAGCGTAGTTCATTTTACTCATTAGCGATGGCAATGTTTACATGTCAGCTACAAAAACACAAACTTCTGTACGGTCGGTTCGTTCGGGGTTTTCGGTTATCATACACTTAACACAGCCGTGAATTGGTATGAGAAGTGTGGCGGTTTCCCGTTGCCATCCACCTTGTTAGAAAATTGCATATGATAAACATCGCGCAAGCGGTGAAACGATGCCGAGTTTAACTTTTGCAAACGGTACATTTATATTTCTTGAATTTATATATATATATATATATATATATATATATATATATATATATATATATATATCTACATATAATAATGTATCTTTTCGCGGTTTGTATGTTCACTAGTATTACTTACATTGTAGCAGAATTGTCTGTAGTTGATGTAAGTATAAAAGCGAGCGACAATTTTCCGCTACAGTTAATTTAGTCTAGAATTTTAGCTCATTGTTCGCGAAACGTGTAAAACTAGACGTTTTAATTCACTTGTTGAAATACGACCGAAAATTAAAATATTCAATAATTAAATTTTATATATATATATATATATATATATATATATATATATATATATATATATATATATATATATATATATTTAGTATTATTATGAAAATATTTGAGAAGCTCCGGAATGCGAAATGCAATAGACAACAGGTGCTATTTTGACGATTTACATAACACCTGCTTTCTAAGAGAGTGAAGCTTGTTTTCTATGGGATTCTGATAAAGTGAAATGCTTTTATACGAATGCCACTCGTGTAAATTAAATACGTGCGATTTGATCGAATTTAATATTTATGGTGGTAACGGACAAATTCATAAATTTATTTATAAGACGATTAGCTTTTATTTATATCTAAAATAAAATATTTAAATTTTATATATTAATAGTTATTCGAGTATGAATTGAGATGATCGAGTATTGAACCCGGAATATAATACTGAACGCGAATTAAATCGTTAATCATCGAAACATCAGCGCAGACAAATGATTTAATTTTTTATATTACAATTCGGACACAAAATAAAGAAATAATAATACACAATAAAATATCGAGTATGATAATTAAAATCGATAAGATTTTTACTAATGAACTTCTATGACGTTCAAAAATAAAACTAATTTAATTTTATTGTGAAAACTTCCATTAGTAGAAAATAGTTTTTTTTTTCTTTACGTTTCGTTTTAAAAACAGCAGTATTACTTTTGATAGCACTATTCTAAGTAAATTCGTTAAAAGTAATCCTTACGAAAAAAAAAACCAAACAACCGGTAATCTGAACAGAATTCGAAAGATTTCTCAGTAGAGATAACGTAAAAGTTAAAATAAATGTCGGTGTTGAACAAAGCGTAACCGAATACAAACAGTAGCAAGGGTTCTGAACCCTTCGAGTGACACGCAGGATTTTTTTTAATATATTTTATTTTTTATTCATACATACACGTATATTTTGTATCGTATAGAAATATTTATTTATGCTTATTTGTACAGTGTAAAAAAAATAATAAAAATAAATAAATAAATAAATAAATAAATATATATATATATATATATATATATATATATATATATATATATATATATATATATATATATTCATGAGAACATTCCGTTTAAATACATTGCTGGGGTGCCAGAATGCGACGTGTTTAAATTATCGAAATAACTCTAGCGTTAAACAAGTATTCGACGATTCGACACTTGTGTCCTTAATGATCTGGAAATTTTAATATTGTGTAATTATAAAAAAAAAATGACACGCCGTTGATCATGTGAAAAATTATGATAACTTTGTCGCTAGTGCTTTAATACGTTATCCCTTTCAGTTCTCAGATACGCTTTAATCTATGGGCCATGTTTGGTAAATATGGAGGTTGGAATGTAATTACATTGTGAATATAGCTCGATCTGTTCGAAATGTAACTAATATTCTGAAATTTATGTCTAATTCATTTATTTTTAATATTAAGAACTTGTCTGATATACTCAAATAACGCATCAATTTTTTACATTTACAACACTAAAAAAATAATACATAAATCATATTTTGATTGATGAATGATATTGATGTTAAATATTTTTATTTCCGAATCCAGTAACCGCCTACTGTCACATGCAGGTTTTTACTATTATTTTCTTACACACACACACATATATATATACAACAAAAATTCAATCAAAAAACATTATATTGTATATACAAAATATTTCAATTATATCGTTTTTTTTTCTGACATGCAATATTTAAGATCAAATTTATTCGGAAAGGTATATTATATTATATAATTGAATAATTAATGCAACATAATCTAATACTTTGAAATACCGATAGTGTTCAATGAAGCGTTAAGTGAATGCACCGGAACTTCATTCGACCGACGAATTACCATTATATTATATTATATGTTCCCGGTTCAACGCTTAATACGCCTACATATAATATCAGAAACGATAGTGATAATAAAATTTAATATATTTATATAAAAATATTATTAATGTTGTGCTATATGAATATTTTCGTTCAGAAAATTATTTTGGAAAAAAATAATTTTAATATATAAAATATTTATGAAATTTATTCATCATTATATATATTTATAATACAATTTTCCATTACGAAAAAAAAAATAATAGATTTTTAATTGCAGTTCACGGTTTTCTTTGTCTCAAAATTAGGAATCTTTATATGAAATTGTACGAATTTTATACGCTTCACGATTTAAATTAGATTTTTTTTAAATTAATTTATGTAAAATGTCGTTTTTTTCTCTCTTTATAAACACAAAGGAAATTTAGAATAATAATAACATAACATAAATTGAAATTCAGTATATATTTTATTCCAAAATTATTACGATATTCCGTAGTATGCGCATATTTTATAAATAATATTCAAAAATATCAAAAATTTATATAATATACACATTTTTTATTTATAAAAAAAAATATTTTTATTCTAAAAAAAATAAATATTATAATTTATATGTAGATATTTGTAACGCGTCAAGTTTACGTTCAAATCTCGTAAGTTTAGATTTTTAACCGTTCGGTTTTTTTTTTTTTTAGTAATAACTAAGTGTAACACTCGAATATTTACTAGAGAAAAAATAGGTTTTGATATATTTATGCTTTCTAATGTGTTCGACGAAAATATTCTCTCTTCAAATATCTAAAAAAAAAAAATATTGAAGAAAAAGAGGTGAAATTTATAACGATCGTTAAAATAACAATGAATATAAGTGCAGTTTGAAGATGCGTAAAAGTTATTATTCCGGATGTGACCATAATATTATACGAATACATGATAAAAGTATTTTATAATTTTATAAAATTTCATTTCATAAAATATTTTTAAAAAATAACAACATTTAACGGCATAGTTTGTGTAATATTTTTTTCTATAATAAATCTCGAGATCGAATCTTTGCGATATTATTTGTATATTTTTATTATTTTCAAAATAATAAATATTTTTTTTTGCGAAATATATTTATATATTCAAGATATTTATATGTTCAATTTATATATTTAATTTAAATAATTAAAGAATAAAAACAAATTATATTTATAATTTATGTTTTAAATTTTAAAGTCATTAAGAATGGTTTAATTGATAGTATGCGAATATCAATGCATTATTTAATCATAAAAATATTATAAATAATATATAAAATAATTAAATTAAAAATATGTAAGTATGATAAATCTATTTATATATTATATTAAAAAAATAATAATATCATTGATGAATTCACTATTTGTATGAAATAAAAATTAGAAAAAAAATATTTTTAATAATAAATAATAATATTTTGCATTTTTAAAGGCTAGTAATGCTAGTCATGATTTATAAGCGTGTAATTTTTGACAAATTTATTCATTATTGCTTCATAGATACAAACAAAAAACACAGTAATTGAAACCCACAAATAAATAGAATAAATGCTAAACGTTATTGTAATAGCGACATAGATAAATTATTATTACATTTATATGTCAAAGTTTTTATTTTTTGATATATTGCTTGAAATTTGGCGAAATAAATATTATTAAATTTATGATTATTTACAGTGTCGAATATTCACAATTAATTGCCGTCATTTGAATAATGCATGAAAAAAATAAATTAATAAAATTAGAAACCGTTTTTATCCGTAATTTAGGGTTGAAATGTCATTGAGAATATTGTTTTTTCATTATTAAATCGGAATTAAATGGAATAATAGTTGTTTATATTCAATTATATATATATATATATATATATATATATATATATATATATATATATATATATATATATATATATATATATATATAGATCTTAAAGGAGATTAATATTAAATAGCGATTCTTTTTATATTTTATATTTAGAATATGGTTATATATTTTAAAAGAATCAGTACAATATTATCGATTAGTATAATTGAGATTTAATAATAAAATTATTATAAATAATACACTTTTGAATTCTATTAAATAATAGATAACCTTTAGATTGCCAGATAAGAAATAACTAAAATATAATTTTTGCAATTAATTAAAATAATATATTTCAAATCTTACAATAAAAATAATATAAAATGATGTTTTTTTCATTTTATATATAAATATTTGTAATGTCAAATTTTATTTTATGCGGTAAGCAGTTTAATGTTTACTTTAACCCGATTTATACAATGATTTTGTTGTGATATTTATTTTGAAATAAATTCATGGTGAATAATAAATACTATAAAATAATTATTATATTTTTATTACAATGAAAATGAAAACAAAAATTATTGTTGAAAAATATCGATATATTTTATCGTACATAATATTTTTTTCTTATGAAAAAAAAAAAATATATAGTTGTTCTCTTTTTATTTTCATATTACTATTATTATTATTATTATTATTATTTCACGTGAAAATTCGAAATTTTGATCGAAAATTTTCACGTTCGACACGACGACGTGCACGTTTTTTGCATTTTCATGCAACCCATATGCGACTTTTTTAGTATGCACCTGACGCTTTAGATAACGATCCTGTATTCTTTCATGCTTTCATGCTACAATTCCCGGTTTTTCTACGTGCGTATGTGTGTGTGTGTGTGTTTGTAATATAAAGCCGGGTACACACGAGTACGTACGTTTGATATCATATATGTGTACGTCGCTTTATAAACATACGTGCCGCTTTGTTTGCTCTGCTTACAACGAAAATCGCCGTGTCTATTTTCGATTTCGTATCTGTTCATTTCTTTCTTTCTTTTTTTTGACAGAAAAAAAGATAAATAAATATTATATGATTTATATTTTTATTTTAAAATATTTTTTCAATCAATATATATATATATATATATGGTACATATTGAGAAATAACAAAAAATCTAGTTCTGTTCCAAAATTTCATCAATTCTATATAATTTTTATATTGATTTTCTATCTATGGTATAAAAAGTTCATATAAATTTAAAATCTTATATATATTTATTTTTGATAAAAAAAATAATATTTTATTGAATATATTAGTTTTATATCAAGAGATGCCTTTTTATTTAAATGAAAATGTAATTGCGTAGTCGTTGTAATAATTCAAAATATGAATTATTTTTTTTAGTGACACAAATATAGTTGAGTACGATTAGTGTGACAACACATCATATTCAACAAAATTTCATATTAATCAGACTTAAGTAAAATATATAATAGAAGTCGGGAAATTCTAGATGTGTCGTTTTATACGGACCAGGAATGGAGAACTTATGGCCTTAAAGTCGCACGTGGCCTTTTGAGTTATCAAATGAGGCCTTTTATGTTTTTATGTAATATAATTTTTCTGTTTTCTTGGAATTTTATATATAAAATATATATTATTTGCTGTAATTGTAGAAATTCGCGACTTTTCGTCGATTTGTAAAGGAAGCTTTTTTTCAATATTTTAACGGTCACAACAGACTAATATTGAAAAGTAATTTTTATGAAAAAAAACGTTCCATATTTCCGATCCAGACTGTCATATTAACCGAACTCGACTATATAATAATCGAATTTTTGTACTACATTATAAAAATATCAGTATTTTCAACGTTTCACAATAAACATTTTTAATCTAATTGACATTAAAATAAAATATAATACGATAATTATGTTTTGAACGAGTTGTCGACTAGTTAAAATCTTTTGAAAATTATAAACCGGTAGACGGTTAAAAGTGTGTGTGTGTGTTTTTTTTTTGTTTTTATAGAAAAAGTTCAACTGAACAAGAGAACAATCTGACACTGTGTCTTTTTGCTAGGTAAAAGCACTAGTTCATTGCATGTTCATTATTGTAACTACTTTGTAACTTTTCAGTCATAATTTCTGCTCGGTTACTTTTAGTGCAACTTTTGCCTTTTATCTTTTATGTAATCTTAGCTACTTTATATTATATATAAAGATAGTTATTATTATTATTATTATTACATTTTATGCCATAGTTATATAATAAATTTTCACATATTTGATTTTATTATTCAGTATTACTTTTATAAATAAATAGAAAAAATATATATATAGTTTAATTGTGAAAAAAAATAATTTTCACATTTTTAAAAAATGAGATGCAAAACGAAAATTGCATTCGACGCGCGTTTTCCGACTAATTTGCCTAATTGACGATTTTTACGACCGTTTTGATCAAAAACAAAATTAACAATATAATGCATGTAAATTGCGCTGAAAAACGCACATTTAATTCGATTTTAATATATTTTCCACAAATTATAATCACGGCAATAAAATAATAAAATCGTCATATATTTTTTTTCGACTGTCGAATAAAAATTATCGACGGAGCATTTCGTAAATTGTTTTACGGATGAAATCCGATTTTTTTTATATTAAAAACGAAAAGAGTGAAAAAAAAAACAAGAAACGACTAATAAATATTTATATTATTCTAATAATATTCCCGATTGTGGTGCTTAATGTGGGAAATAGGTGTGGATATTTGAAAATTCGAGAAAAATTATTGCGTTTCGCACAATAAATAGTGTTCACCGTTAAAATGCAATTATATATGGTAAAATATTACTAGAATTACGACGCATTAATTCAGTCAAATTTTCACTGATCGGGTCAAGGAGAAAATAATGAATATTTATAAAATGATAAATAGTTAAATTTTATGGCGCCACATTCATTAAGGGGCCCGAATCTATCATTCGATTATCGTTTTACACTTAATTTTATTGAAAATAAAAAACTATAAATATATTCTATCTACTATGGTAATGAAAAATTGTGTTATTTATTAATTTAGAGTATTAAGAATATATATATATATATATATATATATATATATATATATATATATATTAATAATGTTACGATAATAATAATTTTAAGGTGACCAATCATCCTCTTTTGGGTAGAACAGTTCTCCTTTTTGAAATTTGTCCTTATTGTAAATTTTTGTATTTAATTGAATCTAATATATTTCAAATTGACTTTTTATTTATAATTTGAAATTTGTTTAACTGATTTTATGTGTGTGTGTGTGTGTGAAATATTTACTTTAAACTTCAAAATATTATATATTTTATGCAAAAAATATATTTAGAAATAAAATTAATAATTATATAAAAAATCAGCATATAGAAATTCAAAAAAAAAAGATATAGATCTAGAATATTTATCTCGTTATTTATTCATTTTTATTACAAACTCGTATAAGGATAGATTATTACGAAATAATAAAATAAATCGTTAGAAACCGTTAAAATATAAACGCTAGATAAAAATCATAATTAAATAAAAATTTATAATCTGTATTACCATTTATGCGACATAATATGTCATAATAAATATTTATGCGTTCGTTGACTTTTGATTCGCATATTATTCTATAATTATATATATTAAACGTGATTACATTGACAATTTCAAAACTGACAAAATTATACGAGTACACATATATATATATTTATATATGTATATGGAAGTGTTGAATTTGATATAAAATAATGAAGCAATTTTTTAAAGTACGACATCGTGACCGGTTTCCACCCCCGCATCTAACTTAAAAAAATAAATAATAATATTCGTTTTAAAAAAAAATAGTAATAAATAGTAGTAGTACTAGTTGAAATATATATATATATAAAATAGTAAAAGTAAGGCCCGTTCTGATGAACGATCGTCGACAATGGATCGTTTTCGAAACGTCATTATTATAATGATATCGCATTAGTGTAAAAGGCAAGGCACGTCTGGTAATGTCTGGAATATTACGAAGGATTCCTTAATATGTATCATCAGTCCGTAGGCCACAACGCGTCATTAACGTCGACTCTTGTGTCGAATAACATTTTCGAATACGAGAAATTCATTCTCCCCCCCCCACTTTCGTCCCGTCCCCGTATGCCCGCAAATTAAATTAGATCGTCTACGCATAACACCTGCGCGCTATGTGTTAAAATCGCGCGTTCGCGTTTTATATATCGTTTGCGCTAATGTGATTTTTTTTTTTAATTAAAAATTCTATGTTTTAATTATGGATTATATATAGGTCAAATACTAGTGTATATTATAATATTGTCTAATATTAAAAAAATATATATATTTTTTAATTTCATTCATTTTAAACGTAGTTTTATATTATGAAATCATATATTTTGATTTAAAATATATTAAAAAATGTAACTATTTATCGAAAATGATTTAAAAAAATTATTGTCTCAAAGACTTTCACTTTGTAAATAAAATTTTTCTATTTATAAAAAAATTATTATGATATGTATAGATATTTTGCAAATAATTTGGTTAAAATATAATTTTCATACGATATAAGAATATTAACATATTACATAGATCAAAATATACAATTTTATATGCAAATCATATCACACGAAAATTATATGTCTAATATATTTTCTTAATATTCATTTATTTGCTTACTTATCATAATTTCTAATATAAAATAATTAATCGAATGACCGAAAATAAAACGTTCGGTCAACACATTTGTTCACACAGAAAGACATCTAATAAAATTATAGAGAATAAAAAAGGAAAATTTCTTTCGTAAACACGTTCATTACCGATCTGGGTTAACAACGTTAAAGGTGACCGAAAGCGTTAAAAACGACTTCGAATACAACGAAGTAAAAATAATAATAATAATAATAAAATAAAAATAAACCATCTAAAAATATTTTATCACGAACGGAGATCCGTATACTTTTTTAGCAAACACCGGCCAATTTTCCGTTTCCGTTGCTTTTGTGGCGATCGTACATCTTCGATATTCGTAAGACGTTTCCGTTTTGTTGAACCGTATAATAAAAGTTGAACCGTAAAATCTATCAAATTACACAGCTTTGTGATGTGAAAGCGTCATGATAAATATATATATATATATATATATATATATATGTATATAGGAAAAAAAAGATTTGTATACGAGACGTGTGCGCAAACAGAATCGACGAGGGTCATATCATTAGTTTCCAAAAGTTGTTATGATAATAAGAAAGTTTAAAAAAAAGCTGTGGTAAAATAAAGATGTGCGAAAAATTAGATGAACCGAATAATTATATTTATATATCGTGTAAAGTATAATATACATTGAAAAAGTATGAATAGTGATTGAAAATATAATTTTAGTCAATATGTTGAAAAAATTTGTAATTCTCAATAAAAGCAGTCTTTTTTTATATATAAAAAAAATATATTGATATCATATGATCAGAAATAAGTAGGAAAAAATATTTAGGATGATTAATGTTTTTTCTTTCCTCAGATAAAGTAGACAATCGTTTCACTGAAAACTTATCTATTCGGCAGTATTTTCAATATTATGAGGATTGTTGATTTTACTAATTAAATAATTCTAAATAGGATATAAGGAACAGAAAAGGATTTTCGAAAAAAATATTTTTCTTATATATAGAGGCTATTTCTTATTCTATATTATCACAGTAAGTTTCGAATTTGAATCAATTTTGTTTTTAATGGTATGTTTTTAGACTTTTACATATATAAATAGTTATGGAAGCCCAAAAAAAATAAGTTTAATTTTTTATTGTGTTAAAATTAAAAACATTTTTTTTTTAAAGGAAACAATTTCCCTTGTTTAAACATTATAATTGTATTTAAATGTAATATATTTTTAAAAGAAATAAAAATGAATAATGATATATTTTTTATATTTATATATAATTCGAGTGTCTTAAAACAATTTTCTTCGTGTAGATCGAAAGAGTCCGGCTCGATTTTACGCTTAGTAATTGCAACCCTATCTTTGCTCCCCCCCCTCCCTCCCTTGTACTTAAATAATGTGGCCCTTCGTGAACTATATTAATGTCGCTCATTATTTCCGCTCGTCGTTTCCCTTCGGTCCTCGGTTGCATCTTTTTCACTTACATTATTTATACTCTCATTACGGACGTGTAGAAAAAGTGTTGTCCTTTTTTTTTTTTTTTTTTTGGTCCTATCGAGAAAACGGTGTCCGTCTGGCCAACCCTCAGACGTTCGTTATTTTTCTCTTTTGGCGTTTTCCACTCGTGACCGCATGTCGAATCATAAATAATTCAAACATACCATCCAACCGTTACGTAACAATTGTGTTTTTTTTTTCAACGTTTTTCATTTTATTTTATTTTATTTTTTGTGCTTTCATTGTATATACAGCCTTTTACTAAAACTCTATAATCTCCTTCTAATATATATATACGTGTTGATCTATCAATAAAACATGACTATAATGGTCAAATCAATATTGTTACCATTGATAGAGAGTAGAAACATATTTCATATCATTGATAGTATATTTGTTTAGTACGTGATATGTTTCTACATTTTAATATTATTTTTGTAGTCAAAAATTTAATTTTTTATTACGCTAATAGACCACCGTGACGTTTAAGAGTATAAAAATATAATATAAATCACGATAATATTCTAAACGATAGTCATAATAAAGGGATAAAAAAATATTAATAATATGAAGATTTCAAATACTACTAAACTAATCGTTTTTAATACAAACTCATATTAATAAATAAACGAAGCACAAACGTCGTTTTATACGTTTGAATGAATATATTATTATATTATCGCATACAAAATTCGAATATTTTACTGAAAGATAATACATATTAAATCAAAACACTATCAAAAATCAATCGACGATAAATTTCAATATTATTATTTTTCCAATCACCGTAATTAATTATCATACAATCGAATGCATAAAATTCAAAAACGATATAAACCATCATATAAATCGAAACATCAACAATATATATATATATATATTATTTAATCATTTATATGCATAATAGTATAGAAGGAATCTAACACACGATCTAATGATAATTTTATTTTATAATCATTTAATTTATTATTATTACGACTATCGTAGTAATGAACTCACCGGTTGACCCTTGTCGTGCTGTGCAACAATTTCAAATATGCCTTCCCTCATCACATAAGGCATTCTGTGTCTGTACACCCACATCGTTCACAATACAAATTTATTTCGGATAATCTGATGTTTACCACAGTTGTAAAATATTCGAATAATCGAAAACTTTTCGATGTTAAACGTTGTGAAACAAAGTTCATATAAAAATCAAAAAAAAAAAAAAAATTCCGATGATCTTTTGACTAAGTGCATGATATCTTATATGTAATATATAAAATATATTACATATAAGATATCATGGACATCATAAATCAACAATATAATAGTCTTTAAAATTTATTTTTTAATTCTATAATAATGATTTATATTTTTACGTGATCAAATCATCAATCCTCAGATGAATTATTCAATTCTAAAGGCTATGTTAAGAATTAATTATATAAGAATTTAATATATATTTATTAATAGTGATTGATGAATTATAATTTATTAGATTTTTAATAAATATTATATAGCATTCAATGTTGTTATCGTTAACTAACTATTTTGTTAAAAATGAACTTGTATCACTATCAAAGAAAGCGGTTTAAATTATGAAATAAAAGTATATATAATATTTTTTTTTTATTTGATTATAAAAAAAATCTTCACTCGATTCCCGATATGTTATAAAGGATATCGAGGATGCAACGGCAAGAGATCAAAATGCGATACCGACATAACAAATATTTGTTTTCAATTTTATACACCGTGAAAACGGTAAGATGATGTTGTCGATAAATCTACGACGTCGAAGGTTGACTGACTGTTCGTCTGCTGCGTACAAAATCCTGACTGGATTTACAACGTGGAAAAGAAAAAAAAATAAGGAAAAAAAAGAATCTATCCATAGATAGATAGATAGATATTCGAATGTGTGAATAGTAAATTAATGCAAACAAGCCGTTTTCTTCTGGTCTGTTTTCTTTCACTCGACGTACGAATATGTAAGTCTCGCTGTCTGAATGTCTGTAATATAAATATTCGACTGTTATTTCACTGATATACGATTAACAGTTGCTCTGGATGTCGACTTTAACAGATGGCGAGGATGAAAAGTATCGATGATGACATAAACTATGCTCACCTTACAGTGATATTACGACGATATTTAAAACTATTTTTTTTTAATCGAATTTCTATATAGAAGTGTATATAATAAAATTTATCTTCTATATATGTTAAAAAAAATATTAAATTTATATTAATTCAATAAAAAAAGTCATTGCTTGAGAATCTCTGATATTTAGTAAACACTAATTAAATATTATAATTGATTCGTATATTGTCATCTAGAATGAACAAATATATAAAATTTCAGCTCAATTAGATATTTAAAAGTGATTGAAAAATTGATAACAAGATTTTTACCAGAGAAACAAATCAACAAACGGCACAACTTTAATAAAAGTGTATAATAATAGATGATAATCCTAATAATGTGTTTTATGATGCTAAAAGAACAATGAATATCGAGGGTTGAACAAACATTAGTCAATTTTATAAATAAATATGTAGATTTATAATAAAATTATCATATCGTTAATATATTAATTCTAATAATAATATGAAAAAAATATTGTATATTTTTTTTCTATACAATTCAGGTACAATATAAACCATCATCTTATGTTGTACTTAAAATCAATTCGCCTCTTTTAAATTTCATAATAATAAATTATTTATGATCCCATGTTTTTCCTTCATATCCTATATAGCATCATACGCGGGGTTTTAAAAATATAATATACAAAATAAAAAGCATTACTTTTTTTTATATATATATAAATATAAACACGATATAAAAGTACACGTAAAAACGTGGGAGTGCGCAGTACATATATATATATATAGTCATATAAATAAAAATATATTATGAAAAACAGCAGTCGGCTTAAACACATGACGAATAAAAAAAAAAAACTTTTTTTAACTCCCCCCCCCTCCTCCCTTAAAAAAAGCCGCCGAGCAATAATTCAAAGGCGTTCAAAACGCGACCTTTTATTTTATTAGGCGTTATCCTTCGGGTCCTTTCTTTTGCCAGCACTACGGGTGCTACAATAGAATGAGGATTATGTGCTCGGATGTCAGGGATGGGTAGTCGGAGACGAGGGCATTTTGGACCCTCGGCGAGTGGGTGGAGTCGATGAAATGGAATCGGACATTATCCTCTTTAGTTATTCATTTCTGTGATACACATATTCAGGTTATATGGGAATTTTTGAAAATAGAAGCTATTGTGTATATTTATCATATAAAGAAGAATTCCTTAATATTTAAACCAAAAAAAACGACATTCTATATTAGCAATCATAAAAGAAAAAAATCTTAAAGAGAATCGTGAGAATTTAAAATTAATCGTTAAAAATAAAATATTCATAGATAGGCATCACAATTCATTGATAAAAGACATCAGAAAGTGGTTTAGTTGTTTCTCAAGGACATATTTTGTGGACTTATTCATAGAACTGTATTAATTATATGAACTGAATGTCTTCAAAATGTAGTAAAAAAAATATTGTAATTTAAATTGTTTACTGATCAATTTAAGTCACATATATATTTGATTTATATTACAACCATATTGTATTATAAGAGTATTTCAAGAAAGAGATTATCTTGTATATAATATTAATGCTGATTTATATAGATAATACTATATAAAGAAACACCAACGCAAAATATTTGTTGACATCTCAAATACAATATATTTTCTGTTGACATTTATAAAAATACAATTTTATTTTGCAACTGTGTTTATTAAAGAATAATAAATCATTATTAATATATAGCTGTTCGCATCCCTGATGAACGAAATAATAAAATAAAATCCGTATAAGAAGTCAAGAGACGAGTCAAAAAATAAATAAAAAAAATAAAATAGAGAACAAAACAAGAAGTCTAGGTCCAGAAATAGTTTGTTTATTGTTTTCGAGCATTGGTTAGGAATGTTTTGTTTACGTATTGCCTCTTGAACTTTAAACAAGATTAGGAAATAAAACCTTCCGGAATGAAGATGCATCGTTTATATTGTAAAATAATCAGGCTCATAAAAAAACTATTTATAATATCGATTTAATATATATATATATATATATATATATATATATATATATATATATATATATATATATATATATATATTATATAAGAATTATAGCCGCAATGTCGCGGCTAGCGGCTATAAAAACGGGTTCACTTTTGCGCTACGTCAATATGAATAAAAGCGGCCAAGTCGAGTTTAGTTCGTCGAGCTTATAGAATGCACACACAATCGTAACGTAAATTACTTGCGGGGGTTTACTGTTAAAAGTATCGATTTACGAGCAACCCTTATTTGATGAATGACGGTTCGTATTCAGATAAAAAAAAATAATTGTTACTATATATAGTATTTACTATGGAAGGGTATAGTTTTCGTATGTTAATTCGTGTAATGGCTCTATTCGGACATTCGTATATATAAATTGTAAAAATAATATTAAAATATATAAATATATGTATTCTGATTATGTATATATATATAGGGTGGTTCGAAATTTTTCGATGTATAACTCCATTCATCTATCGTTATTTATTTACTAAAGTTTAATTATCTATTAATATGATAATTTAGAACATTGATTCTAAATTATCATATTCTTATATTTTTTTAAATATTTTTTTTTTGTAATATGCAAATATTGCAATGAATTGTATATATATAATTTTATTTAAATATTAAATAATAATTATATATAAAGTGATCAACCGTTCTCATTTTTTAAGTTAAATTTTATAAAGAAATTATCGGATTTTTTTTGTCCATTTTTATACAGTTTTAAAATTTGTTTGACTAATTTTATTTATTCTGTTATTTTTTATAGTAAATAATTTTCTATTGTGTCCTCTTTTTATTGCACAAAAAATTCATCGATTATAAAACATTTATAATCGCCTAATAAAATAAAAGGTCGTGTTCGATTATTCATCGATTTCCAAGTCTAACAGATTGCTAATTATTATCCAAAAAAAATATATTTAAATTAAATTATCAATATTTGAAATTATTAATAAATTATAAATAATGGTTTGCTACTTTTTTTCTGTATATACAATACTAAAAATAATATATTTTTTAATTCGATATATTATTATACATGTAATACATTAATAAATAATTTAACCGTATTATATTTTTTTTTGCATATTTATAATAATCTTTAGGTAATTTTATATAACATAATAAATTATAATCATCCTGTAGTGTCGAACGGTGGCATCGATACAAAATTTATACAATACGTCAGTCATAAAAAAAAAATTACCACGGTGCCCCGGTCTATTTATCAAATTTATAAATTACCGGGTATTTTTTTCTTGTACAATCATTATACCATTTATAGCCGGTACGCGATGCCGAGTAATTTTAATGAATATTTAATGATAAATAATATCGTAATGCACGTACAATATTGATCATGGAAATGTAAATAATGATTCTAATATATATATAGCCAGTTTTCGACTTACGACTGGGTTCGACTCCGCAACTTTGGACGTAAATCGAATTTAATAAACCCCAAATGTAATGGCTTATATTTCTGATTTTTAATTGTTATTATTTTAATTGGTTCAGTAAATAATGTACACATGTTTAAAAGCATTATTCTGAATTACGAGTAATCGATTGTAGATGCGCGAAATCAATCGTCAGAAGTGTGCAAGATTATGTTAGATATATATAAATATATATATATGAATTTTTTTTGTCGTAACTCGGGAATTGACTGTATATCAATTAAAAATTGTTTTTGTTCTCAATATTTAAACTTGCATATAATTCTATATATGAAATATAATATAAATATTAAGAGCTTGAATAGCTGTAAAACGAATATTTATTGCATATATTCAGGCGAAGCGTTTCATAATATTCCACTTTGGCTTAGTCAAAGCGCATATTCCCGAACACGCAAATGCCTGCATAGAGCGATTAATAGAAAAGAAAAAAAATACACACACACACACACACACACACACACACACACACATATATATATATATATATATATATATACATATATAACTAGGCAATGTTTGTTCGGCAATAAACCGTGCCGAGTCTGGTTAATATCGCACGACCATAATGAATGCCCATTGTGCGAATATTTGTTTCGCGACAGACCGTGTAATTTCGAAATGCAAACCCACCCCGTGTCCCCCAAACTACCCCGATCGCGAGAGCTCGAAATCCGACCCTTAAAGCTCCCCATATCCTCGTGTCGAACGAGCGAACGAACGCGTCCCCCGATTCCCCGTCTATTTGGTCGAATAACAGGACAAATTATTAAATTAATACGTCGGCATATTATTTTGTCGTAGGGGTTGTTTTTAGGCATCGCCGTTTTATTTTTGATAAAATATTGAATTTATGTGTAGTACATGTGTGAAATATACATGAGGGGGTGGGGGGTGGGTTAGGGGGATGGTGCTTTGCAGCTCGTTTGTCGTCCGGGATTATGATTACATCGGCAGTGTTTTGTTGGTGTTATTGCGTAAACGGGAGGAGTATATCAATAAATCTATATAAATATAATATATGATAAATTTGTATATACAATTATATATAAAAAATGTATAAAAATGCAGTTTTAATTATTAAAAAAATCAATTTCATTTACCATATATACATAATAGATTACAAATATACTTAAAAATTCAGGACATGTTAGTCTTAGATAAATTTGATGTCTATAACATAGAAACATTTTTGACAACTTTCAACACTTTTTCATCAAAAATAATATGAATTAAATAAATAAAATATTTTGTGATTAATAAAAAAAAATGAAATCAAATTTGAATAGATTAATATGAATGTTTACTTATATTATATATATTTGTATCAAATTGAGTATTTTTTAACTATTTATTTATACTAGTCACGCATAAAAATCATCATTTTATAATTATTATCATTTTTATTTTAAATATAAAGGTAAAATTTTTGAATATATAAATATTTTATATAAATGATTTTCGAATTTTTTACATATTAAAGATTCAATATATTGTTAAACAAATTTTATATTATGGTCAATAATTATTACATAAATATTCATTATTTTAATTTATTTTTCAAAATATATTTTGAAGAGCTTATTTTTTATATTTAAATCAATCCTGATTTTTTTTTTATTGAAAAGTTAAATTTACTTAATACTTAAATTATTTTTATTTACTAAAAAGATTTACATAAATTTAATAAAAATAAAAAAAAACAATATCTTGACCATATTTCAATAAAAATGATTAACACAGGTTTTTCCAGATAATCTTCAAAAAAAAAAAAAAAATTCAAAAGATCAACAGGAAAACGTCAAAATTCATGGCAACATAATTCGTTGGTTTGAACTAGAAAAATCCGTTTTGAAGGTGTCGTCAATCTTTTTTTAAGAAGACGGCGTAAAAGTAACTCAATACTTTAAAACGCTTCTAACCGAGTCGTGTTTTTTTTTTAATTACCTTCATTTTTAAATTACAATTTTAAACTTGTATAAAACGCACACACACACACACACACACACACATAACTAATAGAATGATCCTCGTTAACAGATACGCGAATCGCGCAACACGGTTAACTTTATTAACCGCGTATCTCCGTACAAAGAGAAAATCTCGCGAGTGAAAGAGATAGTCAGAGTGGAAAATCATCGTAATATATATATATATATATATATATATATATATATATATATATATATATATAGTCAATTATCATAATTGAATTAATGTATTTATTAAATTATCGATCTTGACGGCCGGACCGAAATTAATTAATTAATTAATAAAATTTCACGTGATGCGCGTTAGCGTTTTAATACGCAACAAGCGACGTACGTCGAGGCGTCGTTATTCGGGTTTTATAATAAACGCGCAAAATCGCAGCTTCACTTGCTAATGAAAGGTTAATTAACGGAATCCCGCTGATGAGTAATCAAAAATTTATAATAATACTAAAATCGAGGCGAACGTTACGCGGAAATTTTAACGCGCATTGTGTGTTTTTTTTTAATATTTTTTTTTTTGTATTATATTATAATATATTATATATTAAAAAAAAAAAAGAGGCGGCGTATTAAAATTAACCGCAAATATATAACGGATCACCATAAGGCATATATTTACGGCTTAAGTAATAAAATCGAAAGCTTTTATTATTATTGGATGTTTCGCTATTGTTGTTTTTGTTGTTGTTATTGTTGTTTTTCACGTACATAGCAATGCCGGATATGCAATCAACGAAATTGGTCGTTAATTTTTAATTAATTTACCCATATTATGCGTAAATAAAACGGCCATTTCATCTCCCCTTATTGCGAATATATATATATATATATATATATATATATATATATATATATATATATATATATATATATATATATATATATATATATATATATATATATATATATATATATATCTGCGGTTACACAGTTAAAAGGCATCGGTTTATAAATTAAGCAATGTACTAATAACAATTACCATGTAATGAATAAAAAAATGATATTTTTTAATATTTTTTGTGTAAATATTATGAACTTTTTTATAATAATTTATATTTTTTTTTTAATTATAAGCAACTGCAATATTTTTAATCACACTTGTACATTTTTGTTAAAAAAATATATTGATGATGAAAATGATTCTCATTGTGTTCGATTTTCAATATAATCAGTTTTTTTTATTATAAAAAATATGTTACACTTTATATAGTTTTGTAATGAATCATACTTTTATATATAGTATAATATTATTTTTTTAAAATAGTTTGAAGTATATAAAATATATAGTAGTTTTTATTTCATAAGAATGATATTAAAAAAAAAAATTGGAGTATATTTTTTAATATTTATACGAAGTTAAAATATTTGTTAAATTGACAAATAGTTTTTAGATATAATTTAAAATAAAAAAACTGTATTGTATTAAATTTTTGAGTGATTAGATATATATATGAAATAGTAAGATTTGATTAAGTTAGTAAGTGTTCATTTTTTAAAAGTACGAAGGTCACAACGAAAACAATATGAGCAACAACTATAACAACAACAAAAAAAAAAACAACAACAACAGAAACAACGTAACAGAAGGGGGGGGGGAGGAAAGGGCTTTGAAAAAAAAAGTGGCATTAGTTATAAAGGCACTTCGGATTCCGAAGGATTTTCCCAGAGTCGAGTTTCGGCGGGTCGACCCCGTCGGAAAAGTTGGAGACGAGAAAAACGGGCGTCGGCGTTTCCTTAAATGTTAATGAGGCCACTCATTACGGGGTAGCAGGTGAGGTCGTCGAAGTTTTTCATGAATTTACATGAGAAAAGTTGTGCGCGCGCGCGCGCGTGTGTGTATGTGCGCGCGCCAAAAAGAAACTCACTTCCTCCCCCCCCCTCTTATCCGTATTCTCCACTCCCGGAAACTCGACACTTTTCCGACGCCTCGCGGAGTTTTCCCGAAGTCGGACGGAAGCCAGTCGTAATTAATGGACACGTGTATGAGCGATTTCAATTTTCCCAGTTTTTGCACTTGGTTCGTTGTCGTATTAAAGCGTTCGTTTTTAATATAATAATTAGTTCAATATAATATTTATTTTATTTAAATAATTATGTCGTTTGCAAATAAATTACCAATATCGAGCTATTTAAAATGCGAGTTGCATATTTTTTCATAAAATATATTAAACTGAAATATAAGTGATAAATACAAATTGTATTATATATAATATGGAAAAGGGAAAATTTTATTTTTCATCATAATTGAGCACTTTTTAATATTTCATCCGTTAGACGCTTTCGCGAAAAATAAATAAAACGTCCATTTTGTAAAATTATAACGCTCATCGATTCCGAGTAAATCTTTCAAAACTCGCGCAAAGTGAGCAACAAATACGGCGTTTTTCATCCCTCATCCCCTCAACGTCAACCCTTTTCCGACGATTCGATCGTATTCTTATTATTTCTTCGTAAATATTGAAAATTATCCCGAAACTGAAGATAAATATTGGAAGTGAGCCGAGTCCGAGTGTCTAAAAGTCGAATTTACAATTAGTACCGAAATTTTGTCGAAACCGATAAAGTATCGCTTTTTCGTATTAAATTTTGATCGCAATAAATTTAATGTAATCGTTAAAAGCGAGCGCCTTTTTAATGTTTTCATGAAAAATATTTTTATTTTAAAATTCGAAAAATATTTTCGAATTTTCTCAGAATATTCTATTGTGAAATAATATTGTAATTTTTATATAAATATTTATAAACGTTATTATTACAAGTAATTAGGGCATATTTTTCATAATATTATATTTCTATTTTTATACTAATATAAATTTAAAGTTTTGATATTGAAATCTTAGATTGACTTCATAGACAATCGAAAATGTCAAAAATTGAAAACTGAATTTTGTATTAAAGCCTAAAGATTATAAAGGAAAACTTCTTGATTTTAATTTTTGTTATTGTATTAATTTAGTGGAGTAAAAAAATATAAAGTATTAGATATTTTTTTTATATAAGTAAAAGCAATTGAAACAATGTAGATTAGCTAAATATTATATATAAATTAAATTTTGTGAAAAATAAATGGAATTTGTGTTAAATTATAATAAGAGAAATTAATTTAAATATATAATATTTATATTGGTTGTAAAATTAAATTAAACAGTTTATTAAATATATTATTCGAAATATTGTAATTGAATTGATATGATTTTTTTTGAGTTGATATGATGTAAATATTTGTAGATCAATTTCGAACTTTGACCTCAAATCTTTCGAAAATATTTCCAATTTTTTGTGCTCTCGCGCAATTGAACCTTCATTTTTTTCCCTCTTTTCACGTCCGCGATGTTGCGAAACGTTTTTTTTTTCCCACCCTCAACCCCCGAATTTCGGAGACCTCTGGGGGTCGCACTCACACCGCCAGTGGTCTCCGACGCCATAGTCCGGTATTGTTCCGTTAATTTTGTCTATTAATCACCGGCCCAACGAGCACAGCAAAAACAATTAAAACAATAGTGATAGATTAACACGGACCGCAAACGACCGCACATAATGAGCTCTTTGTACGGACGAATTTTCATTACGGACCCCCGGCTGCCTCGAAATACGACGGCGTAGATGAGTAAAAAAAAAAAAAAAAAAAAAATGGGCGGACTAGGACGGAGGGGGTCTAGGCCCCGTCGAATTTTGACCTTTGCAATAGCGCCGCGTCGAAATTTCTCGCGTCGTTATTTTGCGCAAATCGACGTTCGATTGTAAACACCCTGTCGACTCGCGTGATTCTATAGAAAATGCGATTTTGACACGAATTATTTTATAATATTAAAAAACCATATTAAATTTACTTATAAACACTAAATCTTTTAGTTGATTTATTTATTATTAAAATTTATAATATAATTATATAAATTTAACTACTATATATATATATATATATATATATATATATATATATATATATATATATATAGTGAATTATGTCATTTTAAAAAATATATATTAAAATTTACTATATATAAATAATTAAGCAATTAATTATTTAATTTTTTTAAAGTGAATGAATCACAATTTTATATGGTTTTAATTAATTTTAGTTTTTATAAAAATATTAAATTATGTATATATCAAATTATAATTTTGTTAAAATTCTTATAATATTCTAAAAAAATATATATAATGGAAAAAATAGCTTATTTTAAATGCCGAATAAATATAATTCGATTATATTTTAAGATAGATTATATATAAAAAAAATTAAAATTATCGTAATTAATAAAATGACGAATAATTAATATCAGAACAATGTACGTTAATAAAACGTTGACATTTTTAATCAGTGTTTTTCAAATAGCAGACGACAAAATATCTCATTTTCATTTTCGAACAATACTTTTGTTTCGAATGAATGCAACGCATTTGTTCGAACGTTTTGTCATTGAAATGTTAAAAATCACTTTTTAACATTTTATATTCTCAAATTAAATTCATAATTATGCGTTGATTCAATTAATATTATTAAAATATTAAATAATTATATTATTTACAGATAAAAATAGCACAACTTTAAATATTTAAATATAATTCTTATATGATAGGAATATTCACAATTTTTAATCATGCTTCATTTATGATTGAAATCAAAATTTTAATTATATTAATTAAAAATATAATTATCGACATAAATACCGCATTAATTAAATAATATGCGGTTATAATACGATTTCGAATATTGATCACTTAACCGCTCGACAATCGTGGGTATCATTATTCACCAATAACAATATAAATCTATATAAAAGCATTGACATAGATAATATACAACAAATTTAACCGCATATTCATTATGATAATACTTAAAAAATATAATATATTTAATGAAATTTGTTGATTTTATTATATATATATATATATATATATATATATATATATATATATATATATATATATATATTTCGACATGGTATCGCATAATCGCAAAGCGCACTCGGAAAATTCGAGTCGTTTTCGAAACGGGGGTGAATTTGAAAGCTTATAAAATGCGCAATTGTACTCTAAAGTCAGTGGACTGTGGAGCTCGTGAAAATTTTCATTACGTCTGTTTTTATATTGACGTTTTGATAATGGCTATAAACGTGCACGGGGCACTTTATGCCGCGCATAACGAATGCATTGGCGTATCGACGCATTTTTTTAAATATTTTTACAATACAATTCCGAAATAATATAGTATGTTTATATATATATATATATATATATATATATATATATATATATATATATATATATATATATTATTTGTAATTTTTATAATGATAATAATAAATTAGTGATTATTTTGATAGTGTGTGTTGTGAATTTTTAATTAAAAATATTTAAAAAAAATTCTTATAATAATTGTAATAAAGTAGGTCACATTTTCGGATTCGAAAGTATGATAGTAATTGTTCTATTGCGATTAATATAATAAAATATTCAGTTAATTAAATTAGATTAAAAGACGTACTTACTGTGTTGATCAAAGCTACCAAATTATATTTAAATAAAACCTGAGTATTCAATTTGCACTAAAATTTATTTAGCATTGTTTTGATTAATAGAAATTAATGATAAACAGAATTAATAAAAGTTAATAAAAATAATTCCCAAGGACATTTTCACAAAACAAATTAATACAGTTGTATTAGTGAAAGATCTATTTTATATAACTATGAATCGTACTTAAATTCTTTAAAAGTAATGAAAGATAAAATTAGAAAGACTTCAAAAAACGAAGCAGAAGACATTCATCTAAGCAGAGTTATAAAGTGATTCAAAATAAAATCCATGATATAAAATTTATATAAAAAAAAAGATTCGTTTCATAAAGATTAAAGGGTCGTTAATTTTTTACGGTATATAATATATAAACTTCTGTATAATTACCGTTAAAAAATATATATAAGTATTGATTTTATTATTAAATTTACGATGAAATCAGTATATATACCATATATATATATATTTCTCATTGCCCACGCGATTTCGATTTTTATTTTAATTGAAGTGTAATATTATATTTCCTTTGAGATAAAATCCGGTACTTGAAATCGATCGAATTTACCGTATCTAATTAAGATAACGTTGTAATTGAAACCGAAATATTTTTATTCGGTTTCCGAATATATTACTTCATTATACGATATATAAACAATATATTGAACGCAAACTAATATAAATATTATAATATTTATAAATAAATTATTAAATATACATTATAGTATAATTTGATATTGTATAAAATCAAATTAATATAGTAATATACGTATTGTCAGTCTGTCTTCTGAATTAAATAATATATACATTTAACATATTTTTTTTTTAATGTATTAACGAGCCGTCCCTGCGGATTTCGCGGTGCCACGGCGCGTTTTCCCAGTAAATAACGAATGACGTTAAGATAACGACACCCGCAATAATAATATAACGGCGTAATGAACGAAATTCAGAAGTGTTTTTACGCCAAAAGATGTTACACTTTTTGTCGCGTTTTATCGCCACTGACATTGAAATATTATAACTTGGCCGAGCGAGCGCTATCAAATCTCCGCCACAAAGCCTTATTTTCATTTTTCCTACGCCCCCCCCTCCCTTCGCCCCTCCATCCTTATTTTTCCTCATCGTCGGCCCGCTTCGAAAATTTTCATCCCCGTTCACTTTTCCTTTTTTTTTTCTGTACTCTAAACTTCCGGTTGTTAATGTTTTTTTGAAGAAGTCGTCTCGTTGTTTTATTATTTTTTTTTCTTAAGGGATGAGAGAGTGGTTTTGAATTTTCTTATTTTTTTTTTTTACAAAAAAAGTATAAAATTGCACTAATATTGCACGAGATGTCTTGTTCACTCTATTTGATTCGTGTCTTGTTATTTTAAGAAAAAAAATATTATGAAGATGAATATTCTCATCTTTGACTGTTCAGCGTGTTTTGAAAATGTTTTCTTAAGCAGAATAATAATTTCATATTTATTTTATAATTTATGATTGATATTTATATGAAAATTGTAAAAGCACGCTCATCATTTTGAATTGATAAAAATTGTTGATTTTACACAACATATTCTTAATATTATTAAATGAATGAAAATAAATGTTTTTTTTTTATGATTATTTAGTATTATAATTTTAAAAGTTTAATGATTGATGATATAATGTATGTTTATTTTTAAGAATAATTTATTTTAATAATATGAAAATTTAAATTATAAAATATATAAAAAAAACTTATAAACTTATTTATATATTGACTGGAATGTAAAGCATTTTTAATTATGATTTATAGATATAGACAAAATGTTGTTTAATAACGAAATATTTTCAAAAACAATCCGTTTCGTCGAAAATATTTTGCTAGAAATTTAAATTGAAATAGAGAAAATTTCTCTATCCGTTTAAAAAAAAAAATACTTCTCAAATTAATATAAATCGCTTTTTATATTACAATATATATATTTTATGAGAAAAGCATGTAAAAAGACAACTTTTATAGAAGAAATATTGACGAACAAAATATTCATAATAATTCATATTCTTCAATTATTGACAACAAATTGTCGACAAAAAATAAATTAAATCATATTTTTGAAATAATTAAGAAAATAAGCGATTTTGTAGATCTCATAAACAATTCATAAATATTAATTTTTATTGAAAAATCTCACTTGAAATGTTTACACAGGTCTAATACATGTAAACATTTATATACTTTGTTAAAGTCAAATTAGAATATTACAAATTTTTCACATGCACTAAAACTTTATCGATTTAAAAAAAAAAAGTTCATCCTGCGAATCATGCAAATATCGACTGGGTGAAAAAGAAAGAGAAAAGATAAAAAAAAAAGACTAACGTATCTCGTAAAAACGGGTGTTGCACTTCAATATCGTTTACGACAGTTATGAAAATTTCGCGAATATAACTCGAAGAATACGACGGGTAACAAAAATGAAAAGCCATCAGCGTTAAACTGAAATTATGGACTTTTCCTTATTACGAACACAAATGAGACTTTCGGGAAAAGCGTTTACCTGTTACTACAGTTGTTTGTTATAAAAATAACCGATTCGACGCATTATTTAATAATTATATCTATTTTAATATATAACGTATGAAATTACTGTGATCAAAAAGTAAGGTAAAATTATCATTTAAAACTAGTTCCTTAGTTGGTAGAGCTATCTATAATATTTCCCAAATATAAAGTGTTTTTACAACTCTTGATTCCTTCATCACTAAAATGCACTATGTCATATTGTATCGGTTCTTCGCGACTTTTTTGACAAAAACTCGACTCATATCCATTTGCAACCATCGTTTTCGCTTGATTTGGTTCCGTGCGACTTCTGGCTATTCGGCAAACTCAAAAGACCAATACAAGGATGCCGTTTTGACACGATTGAGGAAATAAAAGTCTCTAAGGCTATACCGAAAAAAACACTCTTCCGACTGTTTCGAGAACTGGAAAAAGCGTTGGTAGAAGTGCGTTTTATCGTATGGAGATTACTTTGAAGGGGATGAAATTGATTTTGAAGAATAAATAAAGAATTTACATTTTATAAACAAATTCACCTTAGTTTTTGATCACAGCATTATATTATAATAGCTTTAAACGTGTTAAAATAGATAAAATATGATATATCGGATAGGATATTCGTTTTATATGTACATGTGTGTATAATGAGCCGTGGAAAATGGAAAAATTCGAAGGATAACGCGCGGTTGTTTGTTTGTGTGTTCGTGGAAAAGCGCTCACGTTATCGTGGCGCATGCGCATTTTTAATACAAAGTCCGTATAAAATGTATGGTCGTTATTTGTTTCTGGTTCGTTTCGGTACCCCAACAGCCTTCGTTCCTATAAAAGACCCGAGCTTTATGCGCGAAAGCTTTCAGGACTTTGAGCTTCACGCTATATGAACGTCCTTTTCGTACGTACCACTCGAATCGCACGAATACTGGACTTCCTTGGTGTTTTCACTCCACTTTTTTGTTTGTTTGTTTGTTTATTCTTTTAACAAACAATCTTTTTATTGGATGTGAAACGTATTAATTTAGACGTTTTTATTTACATTTATTACGGCACGCTTTGCATTTTTGTGCTGAAAGTAGAAAAATGCACAATTTCTATAGTTTTTCAAAGTGAAATTTTAATTTAATTTAAAAATATGCTTTTAAAAGCATTAACTAAACTAATATAAAAATAACTTAATTTTACTTAATATTAATATTTATAAATATTATATATTTTTTTATTAACAAACCCAAATTAAATTTATATAATTATCAATAATTTTCCAAAAATAATTCAGCAGCTTATTTTTTTCCCAATCGACATTGAAGTATTTATTCATTAAAATATTATATTCATGTTATATATAATTTTAATAATTATAAATCGTTTTTTTTTCATCAAATATTATTTTTATAAAATACACGAATTTCATTTAGAAATTGAAAATTATTACAAATGAATTAATGAATACTTCTTAATAAACAGCAGATATTTATATAAATATCAAATATAGTATAAATATAAATATCTCAATGCTATTTTGAATATATATATATATATATATATATATATATATATATATATATATATATATATATATATATTATATATACAAAAGTAGTGATGTATATCAATAAAAATCTTTGATTTATGTCATATATAGTAGATTAAAAGTAAACATAATGTATTTTTAATCTTTTTAAATATTGAATATAGAGATTTTCCACGGAAAATTCGCAATCGAATCAACCAGTGGACCACGAATCCGACGAAATGGTGAGACGTCGAACGGAAAGGGTTTATCGCGTGTACTGGCCGCTGAAAAATACCACGTAAACAAAATAGGGGACAATATAAAACGGGAGAAGGGTCGAGTGCTGAAACGAGGGGTACGGGAAAATGGGGGGGGCGGGCGGTGGCGGCGGTGTTTATATCCCGGAAAATGTGTTCGGAATGAGCGGAAAACCTTCGCATTCAACGGGACGTGCGTTTTTCTCCGAGAGGCGAAGGGGGAGGGAGGCGCGGAAAAACAACGCTTTTAACCGTCTTACGTATTATATGTAGTGTGATACTATTCTACGTGTGGGAAAACTTTATCGCTTTTCATTCTTAACGTCGATTCTTGTCGCAACAATGTTTCTATAATATAATTTTTGGTGTTGATTTTATTTTATATATTTACTAATTATTTTTCGTAAATAATATAGTGGCGTTACAATTTTTCATATTTTATAATTTTTTTTTTATGATTGTATTTATTATTTTATACGTACCGATCAATTTTGTGTTTAAATTTTTGAAGTTATTTATTTTCATTATATTATATTAGAAATAAATTAGCGAAAAAGTTAGCTTTTTGATATGAAAAGAATATTTTATATACACGATTTTTTTATATTTATATATTTTTTCTTTTTAAAATTTATAAAAATAAGAAACTAATTAATGAGGCATACAAATAAAATGTGTCTCTTTAAAATTTTTTATAAAAAAAAAATATTTCTTTAAAATAGTGATGGAACGAATAGAAAAAGTTTTGATATTAATAATTACTTAAATTTTATAATTAACTATTATTTTTTTTCTAATAATGATTTTTTTAATGTCGACCAAACAAATTACGTTTAATTTTTATCTAAGTATTTAAAATATCCTATTTAAATTAATATAGATATTTTAATTATAATAATAATATTTTATATGAAATGAATGCTTTCAAACTAAATTATAAATTCTATATATATATATATATATATATTTGTAATATTAGTTTTAATAACAAATATCAATTGTTTAACTTGGTATATAGTGACATCTATCGATGAAAATTATAAATTAATTTTATATTTTTATCGATATTTATCGTAAAAACTATTTATTAATTAGGTATGTATGTATGATATGTGTATATATATATATATATATATATATATATATATATATATATATATATATATATATATAGTATATAAACGCATTATATATTATAAATATGTCGAAAGATTAAAATTCAATGGAATTTTAACGAAATTGAAAACAAATCATCAGCTAAATATAGAAGCTTTAGGGGTGAATAGGGAGATGTAACGCGAGTCACGAATACCGCAAATCAGTGACGATCAAATGCGGGTCGCGGTCCGAATACCGGACATTTCTCGATTCGCCTGTCATATTTCAAATACATCGACCCGACCTTTCTAAATTTTATATACCATATAATGTATTAAAATTCCATTCTCAATAATATTTTCAATGAAAGCACTTTTTTCTATATATTCATTCATCTAAATTAGACAATATACAATATATGGCATTCTTTGTGACTAAAAATTGAAAACATCTGCCGTCTGGATCGTCACTTAATCCTGATCATACTGCGGTTTGAATCATCTGCTGATTTATATGCCGTATGAACACCGCATATACATGTTATGATTAACCCCGTCCACCGTTGCCTGTAACACATTCAATACATTCATTATTATATATGGCGTTGTATCAAAACCGACTTTGCAAATTTGCACGTTCTAAAACGCAAACAATTCAACGTCCGACGAATAAATTAAATGTTTCTTGATATATCTACGTGAAATTTATTTATGGTCGATATTTTATCGTGAAATTATTGCTTGTCAGATTAAAGGTTAATCTCCAATTATGGACATAAACGATGAACGTTTTAGATAACATTTTCATATTTCGTTATTTATATAGAATTTACTTTGGAATTTTATGATAATATTTTTTCATAATAAAAACACATATTTTTTTTCAAGAATAATAAGATAAAGCTTCAACAAAAATAAATAAATAGACGAATGAGCGAGAAAATAAAGGAAAAATATATGAAAATTATCTTTCGAAGGAAACGAACTCGAATATAAAGTTTTCAAACTAACAAAAACAGAAAACTCTTTCTAGATATTATACGTTAATGTTTGAGAACTATTTCTTTTTATGTTAAATAAATTATTGAATCGTGCTTTGCCATTTTAATTTTTTTATTAAAAAATAATAATTCCATTAAATTATGCGGTAAAATATTTTAATATAATATATAATTAATTTTAATAGTATTATGATTTTATTTATACGCCGATATAATATAAATAGTTGTTAAACTACTCAAATATAATTTATAATACGCTATAAATTTAATAATGATATAATAAACAGTGTTTTACTATAATTATTTATATATAATAGAGTAAAAAAAATAATTGAATTTTTAAAATAAGAAAATTAATTTATTTTATTACTAAAGTTCGTATTTTTAATATTCAAAAATTTTTGTATGAAATGTAAAAGTTTGTTTTTAAAGTTTTAAAAAAAGTAATGTTCAGTGAAAGATTTATATTCATTTTAAAAATTGGTTTACAAATATTTTAAAATCGTAAAATTTATTATTTTTATAACACGTAAGAACTTAATATATTTTATAAAATATTAAATAGCATTTTTTCTATATAAATATCATAGTACAAGTTTTTTTCAAAATATATAATAATTTTTATTTATATAATAATATATCAAACTCATTAAAAATTAATAATTTGAATCATTGTTGAATTTGATCAAATAAGTCGTTAATATGGATGGTTTTATTTGAAATAAAAAATCAGAATCAGACTAATTTATTTTATATAGGAGAATATTTTCTATCTCACTAGTTTTTCTAGATTCAAAAGCTTCTAGAAATATTAAAATATGAATAAGTGAATGTTCATATTTTTAACAAATCATATTCTATATATTAATCTTGTTAAAAATAAATATTTTGCATTATTGCCGTATTTGATCAATTAAAATCATTAATAAAAAAATCATAACTAGAACAATTTATTTTATATGAGGTCTAACTCACTAGTTTCTTTAGATTCGAAAGCTTCCAAAAATATTAAAATACGAATAAGTGAACATACACATCTTCATAAAAGCATATTCTATATATATATATATATATATATATATATATATATATATTTATTTTCATAGTCGAAACGCTAAAACGTCTACAAAGAATACCGGGGGAGACGTCAAAACTTTGATATTGAATGCATCCCTGCATCCGGCTTCACCGCGGGGTATGATATAATAAAAAATGGATTGTTTGCATAAGAATTTCATTACGACTCCGACTTTCAAATAATGAAGTTATAACTCTTTGAAAGAGAGGTTCTGTTTCTAACGCCGCCTAGGGAAAACCCGTCGGGGGTGGGGGATGGGTTCGCAGTTTTTCCTAGCTCGCATAGTACGCGCTCGTCTTATTTTTCCTTCTTTGGTTTTCTTTTTTTTTTTTTTTTTGGACGTCCTTTTGACTGCGGAAAAATACTTTTACCCGGACCCTCTATATTCGGACGTGTAATTTTTTTTTCTTTATACCTTACTCTTTTGCTGCGTGCGAAACGTGCACTAAAATTAAAGTAAAATTATGCAAATGTACGAAAGACGAGGGAGCGGTCGACAACATCAAAGAGTATCTTTCCCTTTAATATTTAATTCAACTTATGTCTTTTGTTTAAACTGAACGCATTTTTCTTGTAAATAAGTTTCTCCTCTTCTTTCACGTTCAAACTCGTTCTTGTGTATTTTTTATGTTTCTTCTCTCCTTACTGCTGTTGTTGTTCCCCTTGCGTTTTATAAAATGAATGGAGCGTCGTTATTTTTAAGGTCTAATGGGCAAAGAGTTATTTCTAAATAATTCATGATTGATATATAAATAATGACATTCAATACATTATTTTATTTAAATACTATAAAATTCATATGTATCAAAATCATTCGTAATATATTAATTTGTTCGTGCGATTTTCACGGATTTTTCCGACGCGCGCGACGTACAAGACGCGAACTTTTCGCGCGAAAATTTAAACTTTTCCTAAAGTCCAACTGGCCGTAAAGCCTTCGTGAATCCTCCGTTTATCCCATTTAATGTCTCGCATACATAAAATTATATCTTGGAAAAGCTCGTTAAATTTTACTTTAAGTTAACGACGGGGCACGCTCGATAAGTCACCTTTGTCGCGAAACTCTACGAAGCATCCCCCTTCATCTCTTATAAAATATACACCCCTTATATACACGTATAAAACCTGCTCGCTTCAAATATGAAATGAATTTTAATACAGTGTATAAGAGACTGACATAATGTGCGATTTGACGTCTCGTATGATTTAATTTGCGCCATAAAACACGTTCAAGACTCGTCTTATATGCGTCTTACATAAATTAAAATATATTAGGCGAGGTTAAATTGAATTCAACTATGTCATATTCGATAAAAAAAGATTAGGTTTTAGAGTATTTTATTATCAATTTCAATTTAAATTCTTTACATATTATATTATTTAAAAAAATATTCCATCATAAAATTGCTAAATAAATTAAATAACTAAAGTGTTTTTATCTTATATTATTCTAAACTATATTAAACATGTGAAATAAGAAAAGCGTGTCTGAAATTGAAAGTAACTTTATAATTACTCGTGAAAAGCGTGCGAAAAAAAATGGATTAATTCACTTCGCAACAAAAAAAAAAAAGATTCGTGTTTTTGACACGCTCTGCAAAGCATTGCATTTTTCCTAAGTCTTTACCATTCATTGAATTTTCCATTTGATTCAGACCTCGTGAAAAGGCAACTTTTTGAAGCAATTAAGGAAAATTCTCCGACCCAACTTTGCTTACAATCAAAAGATAGCAGTTACATTAACGCTAATTTTCCTTTAGAATTTTGCATACTGAAAAATTACTATAATAAAAAGAAAAATCTCAATTTTTCCACCGTTTCTATATAATAATTTTATTGAAATATACTATATACAACATTATTATATATATATATATATATATATATATAATGTCGTATATATTCGGGTCAATATGTGTATATGTTGTTGGATTGATAGACAAATTGGCTTCGGGGAGAACTCTTGATAAGGGTGTGGCATTTTTTATTCAGTTTTCCCTTTGAGTTTTCCCATAAAGCAAGCGCATACGTGCACATATAAGTACACGTACACGTGAAACAACCCTTTTTCCGTTACGTTTTTGTATTTTGCTAATGTCTTATGACAACAAAATAAAACTGAAAATAAAAATATCGGAAAAAAAACAGAGATAATCGTACAAAATAACCTATTTAATCGAAAAATAAGCTCACGTTATGCGGTTCTTCATAGTTATTTATCATTTATATATTACAACGTAAAACAATTAATGGTATTTAAATCAATATATTAAATACTTAACATTGATATATTATTTAAAATTTAATTTTATAATAATAATTTAAAAAAATGTTATTGAATTACTCAATTTTTTTCATAGATTAAAAAAATATTTATTTTTATAATATTTTGAGATATGTTTATAATGAATAGAAAAATATACAAGGTTTTTTTATGAAATTGAAGAATTTTAAATATAAATTTAAAACTGATTATTATATTTTTGGTATAAAACATTATTTTCATTTTTAAGTATTTATAGAATTTTGTTAAATTTTATAAAAAAATAAATAATTTAGGATCTGTTTATAATAAGTAGATCGATATTGAGTTAGAATTATAAACAAAATTAAATTGCGCCTTTAAGGATTGAACAACGATACCATTTTATTTAGTTTTTCTTTCTATGGTTTCGTAGTGAAAAAAAAAAGATGAAGGTTGTTTCCCTTCGGTTTTTCCGACGCGTCTAAAGCCTCCGTTCGAATGCACCTAAGTGGCATTAAGCGATTAGACAAATGTACGAGAAATTCCAATAAAGGCGAGCGTTTATTTGCCCTTTGCGTTGAAATGGAAAAAAAAATATCCTTTCTTTTTTCCTGCCGTTCGAGCGTTTCGCTTTTTCGCGGTCGCAAATTAATGAAATAGCCCGTTAAGATATATCGTTAAGGGTGGGCGGTTATGGGATGATTTTCCTCAGTGAAAAAAAAAAGGGGCGGCGAGGGTGGAAATTTTCTTCGGCCGCGACCCTCTTCTCTGCCCAGTTTTAATACCCCTGCCTATCTGGTCGTTCACGCCCGAAGGCCCATCTCTTCGACTTTGTTCGAGTTTTATTCGCGAAATCGTTAAGGGCTCAAAGGGCATTGTTCAAAGGCGATGAGTGGCTACGCTTCGCGCGATAAAATATTCATTGACTCTGAATTTATTCTTCGAATAAAAATAATAAAAAAAATTGCGTAATTTTCAACATAAATATACCTTTATATTTATATATATATATATATATATATATATATATATATATATATGTGTGTGTGTGTGTATAAAATATATAAAAAAGTAACGTAATATCGCTGAAAAATATTGCACTTTTAGCCGTTATGGTGTTATTTTTTTTTATTCTTCTCTGTTTTCTGAAAACGAAAACCTTGCGTACGATTTAGCATATGAGAGTAAATATACGCTTTTATATGAAGGTTTAAATCAAAAATAGAAAAAGAAGTCAAACATAAACCGAATATTTTCCTTCGAAACGCTTTTCACCGAGATATTTTGCCATACAGACATTTTCCATCTAAATATCTAACCATATATTCCGTATGAAAATCTTTTAAAAATTTGCGATTTTGTATATATTTTTGATATTATGTCATCTTTATTTTTATTTCATTTATACACATATCAATTACTATTAAAATTAATTTTATTAATATTTAAACCATTCATAAAATAATCAATATTTTATTTTTTTCACATAATATAAATGTATATGAAAGTGAAACATTTGAAAATTTAAAGTATAATTTTTGAATCAAGTTTTTATTAAGTCATAAAATATAAATTTATAATATTATTTTAAATTAATTCATACATAATATTTAAGATATAAATTTTAAAGACATGTATAATATACGAAATATGATAATTTTTTAAGAAGCTTAGTTCAAAAGTTTGTTTAGTATTATTAAATTAAATCTAATTTATTTCAATTATTTATCAATAATTTTGAAACAAAATGTATATTTTTAAATAAATGATAAATATATTAAAATAAATATTTTTTTTAATATTTAATTTTAAATTAAAAGTACGAAAAAATGTAAATATTATTTGAAAACTTTTAAACGAAATTTCGAACCATAATTTGTAAATATGTCGTATATTCGATATCGAAATGTATTCGTTGTGATCTCTTTGGATTATTGCGAAACGATCTCCTTTGTCGTCGCTTTGGCAAGGGCATATAATTTCGGAGGTTACCAACTCGTGGCTCGCGGTCGTATTATCTTACGAGAATTTATTGTTATGTCCTTCGCGGTGGTTTACCTTATAGTAAACACGGTCGTTTTTCATACAGATGCACTCAACCCGAATGCATTATGAAAGCTAAATCATGAAATTCACATGAGATATGTGAAAATTTTATATATTTATATAATAATAAATATATATTTTTTATTTTATGAATTAAATATAATTTAAGATTGAATTCAATTTCGAAATTTTTTATTTTCATACTAGTGATTAGTTAAAATTTTATTATATAAATATATATATTATTAAAATTATAAAAATTTTGAATAAATTAAGTTTTTTTAAATACTAATATTTTAGTTTAAAGACTGACGTCTAATGGCGTGCGTTTTAAATGCATCGTATTTTTGGTTCGTAGCCAAAAGGTTTGGCCGCAAATAGTAAGTTTAACCCTCGACGAACCGTTCGCAGACCGAATACACCCCAGCCCTCGTAAGTCGATCTCATACATATTTATTCGAAGGGTGAAACGCCAGATCGACGACTGTCTGTCGTTTTGGGTCGGGGTACAAATTACCCGAGGGTGAAATTCGCGAACGTTAAATCAACACTAGTAAAGCCTGAAACACCGCCCCCCCTCCCACCCTTTCAAATACATAGTTATGCTATTAGTTTTGGACAATTTGAACGAAGTGTGGCGTATTGTTTTCCAAATTCAATTCTCTTATGTATAATTTTAAGTATATAAAGAAAAATAATTGTTTATATTTTTATTGAATTATTAAACAGATTTTAATATATTTATTTTATTATTACTTTTAAGTATAGTCAAACTTTATTTTATGCGATTAAAAGCATTAATTTACCTACAAAATATTGGATACGTTTCGTCTTATAAAATTGCATAATTATGATTTTTAAAATAAAATACTACAAAAATCGTATAAATAAAGTTTTATTATTTATTCAGTATTAAGAGTCGAATCAATAGAAAATTAGTCAGAAATGAATTTATTTCAAAGCAATTCTACAATATTGTCAATATTAAATGTATTAAAGTTTTTTCTGACGATTTGTTAACACGTTGACTGTCACGAAAATTTTCAGATATCTAGCCAAAAATAACAATTTGATTTAATCATATAATTTTTAAAATTATATATTTTTTTTCGTTATATAATAAATTTTCTGTTCAGGCAAGGCAATTTTTTTTGTCCTTTTCCCAGAAGCCATCTATCGATATTAGCATTATTTTGAGTTTAATCAGAATGTATCTCAAGACGAGATAACTCGTAGTTGGCAGTCACTAAAACCGAGGTTTGATTATATATACAAATACCATGGAAAATATTATATAATGTTTCCAAATTTATTAGCAATATATAAATTAAACATAAACAATTTTTATTTTAAATATTCGTTATGGTATTTTCAGGGTTGACTTTTGAACAATGCTAGATACAAAGTTAATTTCTTTTAACCGGTCGCGAATCGTAAAACACCGTAAACGATCTAGTCGTGGAAAAAAATGCACGTTTGTTTGTTTATTTTTCTTTTTTTTTTTGCACGACGCCGTTGTTGTCGTTGTTGTTGTCGCCGTCATATTCGAAATAGGGGGTGTTTTTTTTTTTTTTTTGGGCAATGGAGGGTTAAATGAAAGTTTCTAAATTACACCGTTGAAACGATTGCGCAATAACGGCGAATACGGTGTTGCAATGCGGACGTCGTTTAAACGCGTGCAAATAAATCCGTTTAAAAAGAGTTGCACCCCTCGCATACATTACCAATATGTGTAGGTAAATCAGGTGTTGTCAATCTTTTTTTTTTCTGAGTCAGAAAAATAAGTATTATTATACATACCAATATCAATATTTTCGTTATTATATTTTTATTTAATTATTCATTACAAGTTAAATATTATATTTTATTTTTGATTTTTTCTTAATAAGATTGACAATTTATTTGACATTTTTGATTATAATAAAATATGTAATATATCAGTTTTATATTGGAAAAAATATATAAAAGTTTAGCAATTTAATCTTATGATTTTAAACATGAATTTTTTATAGAAAATTAATTATATAGAATTGACGAATAATTTTTATTGATTTTAAAGTTGAGACTATAGTTCTAAATATGGCTTCATTTCTTTATGTAACAAAATTTTGATTAAAAATATATTCCGATATTAAAATCAAATAATGAAAAAATGATTCAATAGTTTAATTTATATTAAATTAAAATAATGAATAATAATTTATTATAATTATACAAAAAAATACAGTAGTATTCGACTTACGACCATTCACATTCATGACAAAAAAATCATATTCTTTTAATATATCAATTTATTATAGTTTTTGTCACATATATATTATATTTTTTTATATAATATATGTGACTATTATATTCTATTATTTATTTTTGTATGTAATTTGATTTACGTCCGTAGTTACAGATTATATGTCATAAAAGAAACAAAAAATGTCACACAATTACTATACTTACATACGACATTTCTAAACTCGAATGAAATGATAAAATATTATATAATATTTTTAACACTCGACATTACATTTGAAAAATGTTGCGCTATTTCACGAACAAATTTGCAATGAAAACGTATTTTAAAATTGCATTTAAGTTACTTTTTTTTTAAAAAAAAAAAGCAGCAAATTCGAGATATCTACGAGTGTCGACGCTTCGAGTCTCACTTTCGGCTCACGTACCGCACGTTTAATACCCCTGAATTGTAGTGTACGCTCGGGTTGGGCGGGGTTATTGTTGCATCACCGCGCAACCGTCACCTGCAACGTTGTCGCCGTCAAAAGCAGAAAAATTTAATTTTCGTCGACGCAATATGAAAGTTATTTAAAAAGGAGCGAGTGAATTTTTTTTTCAACCCCTGCCCGCTTTACTATTTTCAACTATTATCCCTAGCTAAAATAGGATGCGTTTACTTGCTTTATATGTTATTTATTTATTTTTGTTTTCGAGTGGTTGTTTATTTATTGTCGAGTTGATGTAGAGTGAAATATAAATTTATTATTACCTGTCATATTAACTTGTAATATAAATTTATCCTTTATGGTATATTAATATAAAGGGATGAAAAGCTTATATGAAAATGACGTGGAAAGTAATGACGAGTTTTATGAATTAAAATAATATTCAAGACTTTAACAAGGATATGATATGGAAAGCAAGAAGAGGGGGGGGGGGAATATTTTATTTTAATAATATTTAAATTTATGAAGAATTTATTTTTTTTACACATCAATTATAATAATAATCATGTGATATCACGTTTTAAAAACATCAACATGTATAATAAATTCATTTAAATTTTCTATTATAAAAAAATGTGAAAAATATTTATATAAATTAAAAATGTATATATATATATTCATATAATTTATTATAATTTTTAAAAATGACTTATTTGTGTAAAAATTACAATGGAAAATATCATTGATTCTATTAGATATATAAAAAAAAATACTAAAATCGTTTTTAATGATTAAAAAAATATTATTAATTTTATTATGATTAAAATAATATTAATTTTATTTTAATCAAATAATGATCATACGTAAAAATATTGTAATATTATATTTAAATTAATTAAAAATAATCGAAAAGGAATAATTTGTTTATTTATATACTATTGTATGAAAAATGTATAATAAAATTTCATCGAAGAAAATCTTAATTATATTCTCCACATAATTTAGTTTCGTTTACATATAATTTTACATATGCAAAAATATAATAAATTTTCATTATAATAATATGAATATTTTCATTAGATTCGTGCACTTTTGGCGTATTTTATATATGCGTACGTATTTTTCATCGATATTATTCATGATTTCATACTGAAAACATCAATGAAGAATACGCAAGTGGAATAAGTCGAAATTCAAACAATGTTTTCATTACGAATTCGCCGAACGGAAGATGTGATTTTTATATCGAAGGAAAACACATAAAATATACATGGAAAAGTGTTTGTGTGTTTTTCTTTGCCGATTCCACGTGGGCGACGTCGCAAGGGCGGGACCAACCGATGGAAATATTGGGCGGATGGGCGGATTCGCAGCATAAATTATCTGTTGATTTGTCGATGTTCATCAAAACTTTTCCATTTGATTTGCTGTGTAAACAGATGCCGTTTTGCCCGGTCGAATTTTCCATCATCTCTCTCTCTCTCTCATTTATCGCAAATACAGTCCGGCCCCTCGATAATCCGGACGACTTATAGAATTTCATTATTTATATTGAACGCGAACGTAAATAAATATGTGGCGTATTAGCTCAAAGGGAAACAATGACAAGAACAAATAAAAAGCGGTCCGAATAGCCGAACGGCTGCCGAAACGAGATGGAGAAGAAGAAGAAGAAGATGAAAAAAAAAAACAACAACGATCGTCGGAAAAACCGCGAAAGCCTTTTATCTTTTACGAAGGGAAAACGCGATTGAGTAGAAGAAAAGAGGCATCGGAACCGAATTCGAATGAAAAATTCATTCCCAATATATATATATATATATATATATATATATATATATATATATATATATTGTATTTATTTATTTTTGCTTATTTTTATTTATACATGCTAGTCGATGTCTTCTGAAAACGACATTTATTGTCAATGTTTTCTTCCTTTTTTTTTGCATCTCTCAACCCTTAGCTCACGGTTTGCGTTACTCTTGTCGAATGAGGGTTGAAAAAAAGAAGTATTTTTTTTATCTATTTATCAAACAAATAAAAAAAGGAATTTTCGTATAATTCGACAGTTTTTTCTTGTATACGATTGATAGGCGTCTATTCATTATTATCAATTACATTCAAACGTGTAATCGTAATAATTATATAAATTATTTATAATGATTAATATTTTTTTTATAGTAATAAAATATTTTGAAAAAAAAAATATTATTATGAATTTTATCAAATATTCATATTAGATGTCTGAAATAAACGTTTAAAATTTCAGCAGTTTCATACAAATTAAGTATGTCGATCATTAAAATATATGAGATACTAAAAATTTGATCGTTTTTGTTATAAATTTACACATAAAAATATTTAGATATTCTATAAAATTTATCATATATATTATGTACGTTAAAATATGAAATGAAATTAAAATTATATATATATATATATATATATATATATATATATATATATATATATATATATATTCTATATTGCATAATTAGAATAAATATATAATTTTTAGTAAATATTATTAAAAAAAAAATTAATAGTATTTATATTAGTGCAATTTATAAAAAGGAATAAGTCTAACGAGTAAAGGTGAATTTTAAATTCATCCAATTCTAGTCTAAGTTTGAGAAACGCTTGCCAGACTTCTAGAGCACAATACACACGTTGACATATCAATTTGTCTAGTCGAGACAACGCTTTCGTTATTTGCGATACACACAAAAGCTCCACAAAACCGCCCCCTCCGTTTCAAACCCCTGCATCTCCGGTCGTCCGATTTTTAAACAGACCCTTTTTCCACCGTACCGCCCTTCCCCTCACCCGTTTCTCCGAGCTTTTCCAGTTTCGTATTTAAAAACGGCCGCATTGTTCGCGTTTAAAACGGGTCGAGAATTTACGATATTTTTATACGGGGAGATTTAGACGCGACGACGTGTCTAGTTAGAAAGAAAATATTTTTGCGACCGTGTAAAATGGAAAAAATAATATATATATATATATATATATATATATATATATATATATATATATATTTATTATTGTCGACTTTAACGGCGATTATTTATATGAAATTCGACCTTTGTCTGCGGTCTGCGAAACGTTCTGAATAAAATCAAAGATTGATCAAAGTTGTTTTTTTTTCTAGTTCAATATCATGCTTGAACTCGTTGAAAGACAAAAACGAAATCAGTTTTAATATTTTTTTTTCTAAATTTATTTATTTTAATATATTTTTATAAATTTATGCTAAATAATATGCAGATTTAATAGAAGTAGTAAAAAAAATTATCTATTATCTTAAATAATAATTTTAATCGTATAATATTCTTCATATAAAAATAATACGTTCATATTTAATATTAGAAATAGCTATAAAAATTTGTTACACAATACGTTTAAATGTCGCACAATGAATTATTAATCAAAAATAAGTATTAGATTTTTTTTTAATAAATTTTGATTTTATTTATTTTTATCTTTTCATTTTAATTGAATAAAACGAAATATATTTCTCAACATTCTATATTATAATATATTAATAAAAAAAATTCAACAATATTTTATATAATTATATAGTCAAAATATAATATTTGTAATATATGCAAACAACCATTATACGGCTTTATAATAATTAATATTGCCTTAAAGGCTTAGTAAATTCAGTTTTCGTACGTTAAAACGTTGACAAGTCTGATCGATGACCTGAAAATGCACACCTGCATGAAGATGTTCAGCAACAAACATCAGAGAATATTCACATGACGAAATTTGAACAGCTGCAACCTGCATGAATATAATTCAACCATTCAATATATTGCATTATATCGTATATATATTTACACGTAAATTCATACGTTTATTACACGATATACGCGATAATACTCGATAGATAGACATGATTTAAATTTGAAAATTGTTATAAAACTTATATAAAATTATTTCGATTTTTTTTTATTATACTTATATATATATGTGTGTGTGTGTGTGTGTGATGGAAAATCGTGTTCGAAGTATATAAATTGAAAATGTATCGATGTATTTCGCATGTGAAAAGCAAAGCGATTGCATTCAATTTGTTGTCGAACAATGAGATTGATATGGATTTGTGTATTTATTGAGTTGTGCGACAATTCAATTTTTAACTGAATATATAAAAAAATAAATATTTTTAAAAAAATATTCGCATTGAAATTTAATATTTTTAGACTATTTTTTTTTCAACACTGTATTATATATTATGAATGTATTCAATGTACAATTTTATTTTATATATATATATAATCGATTTGCTTGTTTCAATAAATAATTGTTGATGTTGTTATCAAAAGTTATTTATTTGTGAAAAGCGAATTCATCGAATTTCAATTTATTAAACTAATTGTATACATTATTATAATTTGAAATAAAAATAAGTATATCGATCGTGATTCTAATAAATGATTAAAAAACAGATTTTAGAAAATAATTTTAATTTAAAAAGTTTGAAATATTTTTAGTTATGAGTACTGCTGTGAATTTGCCATTTTAAATTGACAGATAAATTGTAATTTTTTTCATAGGTTGATAGGACTATCTATTATATAACATTTGTCAAGTGTCTGTTTGCTAAAAAGTTTAATTATCTCCGAATTACGCTTATTTTTACAACTCTTTGTTCCATCATCACGATAATGCACCGTATCATACTGAATTGGTTCTTTGCAACTTTGTGTCATTCCGCAACCACCGTATTCGCCTGATTTGTCTCCGTGCGACTTCTGTCTATTCAGCAAACTCAAAAGTCCAATACGGGGGTGCCGTATTGAACTCGAAGAAAGTATTGAAGGTTATACTTTTAATACCTAAAAGGACAAGAAAAATAAATAAAGAATTTACATTTTATAAACAAATTCACCTTACTTTTTGGTCACAGTCTTATATAAAGTACATAAACGTCGATGAATATTATTGAGTTTATAAATTTTGAGAATAATATTAAATTTGTATTTAAAGATCATACTAAAAAAAAATATAGAATATGAATCATTATGAAAAAAAGTATATTAAATATAATAAATAAATAAATAATACGTTATTCTGGCAGCGTAAAAATATTTATTCGTAGCGAGTCCAATATTGAAAATTGTTGAAGCCATCAAACGAGTCGCTCGAAAACACGCATCGACATTTTGACACATGCTTTCACATAATGTGGCAATTTTTCAAAAGGTGCTTTGTAGACGTTTTCTCTTTTTTATTATTATTATTATTTTTTTCTGGTGCGTTACGCGCGCACATACCGACACACGCACGCGCTACCCTAGCATTTGCGCACTTGTCGATGTGTGTATTTTTCGCTCAATTTTCCCCTGTTTTTCCGCGAGTGTGTCAAAGCGTAAGGGCTCAGTAAGTTGAACCCTCTCATGGTGCGTCAGAGGAGGAGGAGAAAAAAAAAAGGAAATTCGGAAAATGGGGTGTTGTTGAAACAAGGAATGTACGCGAGTGAAACATTATAAATACATATTTCAGATACTATCGACGAATGTAATAAAATTTTCAAATATATTATATTATATAATCGATTATATTATTAATAAATTTAATCAATAAAAAAAAATTCAATATATTTTTTTTATAAATATATTAATTTTAATCTTATTTTAAGAAAAATATTATATATATATATTATTTAAACAACGTATAATAATAAATTATTATCAATTGGAAAACATAGCGAAATTACTTTTCACATACTTTCTTGTCGTATTCGTCATCGACAATTTTCCTCAGCGCCTCGGAAAATTCACGCTTTCCTTCGACACTCGCGAAATTAGGTTATAAATTTTCCAATGCGACAAAGCGTTTAAATATAAATTTTCCACATATTTTCCCCTATTTCGCCTCCATTTATTTTATAGAAAAAAAAAAGAAGAAGAAAAAGACGGAAAGAAAACGAAGCGAAACGAAGTATGACGAAAAATAAAAATAAAATGAACAAGGCAGTTCGCAAACACGAAATTTCGATTTCAATGGAAGCCTTTCATCCCTTATCGGTGATTTTTTTTTCTTTCATATGGAAATATACAGTGATGGATATTTTTCTATATACACTTCGTACGTAATTGATAATTCAGATAACTTTTCGTACTTTTACGACGGAACTGAAATAAACGTAAAAAGTCTTACTAAAATATATAAAACCAAAGTAATATATTTACGACACATATGATAGCTTAGTTCTCAAAGCGTTTGTTTAGCGCAATATATGTCTTGAGTTCTATTTTTATTCACATTCCATTCAAATAAATATAAAAATATAGAATATTCTCAAATAAAGATGAATATTTTGTATTTAAAAAATCAGCATAATATAATAATCATTATATATAAAAAATAATCATATTAAAAATCAATTAGTGATAAAAAAAATTACTAAAATATATAGTTGATATATTAATATATTTTTTTCTAAATTAATATATCTTTAAGATTGTCGATCTTATTTATATAATATAAATGATAACATTAAAATTTTATATTTTTAATGTGATTAACATATATTCTTTAGAATGAATAAATGTATTTTAATATACATAATAGGATGAAATTTATAAATGTATAATATTTTAAGTAAATCTCAAGATAAGAAAAATGGAAAAATATTTTAAAATATATAAAAATAGGAAGACGTGATTCGTAATGCTTAATTTAAAACAGTATTTGTATCAAATAAATGTCAAATTAATTAAAATATATGTCGTAAATACACATCATTACAAATTTCTATTAGTAATTTGATATTTTTCTCGTATCTAAAAATAATTTAAAAACACGCCATTTTATTTTTATCCAACAATTTCAAATATAAGTACGTTTATTTATTTTTTCATTCATTTCGCTCATAATAAGACTTGATTACTCAGGTGTCATTTTTTTTTGTGTGTTCATTTTGACACATAGAGCACCCCTTGCTAAGGGTCAACTTTTGTCTATTCATAATGTAGTCGTGTTTTTCTTTTCAATTTCAACCGACGAACATGTTTTTGATTCATTCTTTAGAATCTGATATAAGGCGACGTATATACGTCGTACGTTACATATATATATACGGCCACTTAAAGTGTTTTAATTATTTTTCGTTCACATTTCGTATATAAATATGGACAGAAATGTTAACGATCAGTCTGAAGATTTGACACGTCCATTAGTGTTATTGTAACCGTGTAACGTGATATAAATGAAAATATCGGGTTTTTGCACTAAAATAACATCAGAATTAAGCACAATAATAAACATGTCAATTATACGCGTATCGATGATTGTATTTTGCTATCAAAATTAAATAAAGTTCATCGATCTATTGTATATAAGCTAAAAAAAAATTAAAATGATTTTTTATTGAAGAAAAAAAAGTAGATGTGTCGTGTGTGAGGCAAAAAAAAAATGCGCACACGCCGAAGCAGATGTCGTAGTCGTGAAAAGCGGCGTCGTTTTTCCGTTTCCGGTCGTAACAGCGTCGGTCAACGGCCATAACTAAAGCGAGAAAGGGTTGGCCGCGCGTGCGAAAAATCGTCGGAAAATCGCGACGACACGTGTTTTTCATTGAACGCACGCCGGCGGCCAATACGAGAAAATTTTCGTATACAGGATGTTTCAAAAAAAAAATTCAATTTATAATTAACGCCATTATATTAAAATTTCATAGGTAAGTGTTTGTTAGATCATTAGAAGTATATATGTTTTCGATTCAAAATTAGATCTTAAATACTGAAATATTTTAAATGAAAATATATAGTAATAAGTTGTACTTTGGCATATCAAGGATTTATGTTTTGGGTTGTAAAAATCATTTAAGATTAAATTGTGAAAATAAAATAGCATTTAACGAAAAATATGCTGCACCTCCACCTTCATTATACATATATATTTTATGATTTTATTTTTTTATATTGAAATTCATATTATTCAGTATATATATATATATAAATATGTATATAATTCGGCGTATAAATTGCATTATCATCAACATTTATTAAAATATAAAATATTATATTAATTGAAATATAATTCGAATATGTAAGTAGAGGACCCCCATTGTATATTCATACAGGGGTGTTCAAAGTGGTCACGAGGGGGGTGGGGGGATGGCGATTGTTGCGGCCTCAAACCATAGTGAAAAAAAAATTGAGCACTCGATTCTAGCACTCGGAAAAATATGAAATAATAAAAACCGAATAGGGGGGGAGGGGGCACACACAGTCGAAATGGTGGCGATGAGATTTGCGATGGGGGGGGGGGCGTCAAAATTGACCACAGTCGAAATGGTGGCGATGAGATTTTCGATGGGGGGGGGGGGGGGGGGCGTCAAAATTGACCGGTTGCAACCCTCGATATTTTCATTTTATGCGAAACGTTGAACGGCGAGTGGAAAATTTCAACTCAACGTGTTGTATGTTTTAAGGTTTGAAGTGGGGAAAAAATGCGATTTTTACCGAATAATATTTTTTTCAATATATCTATATATATATATATATATATATATATATATATATATATATATATATATATATATATATCTATATATATATATATATATATATATATATATATATATATATATATATATATATATATCTATATATATATATATATATATATATATATATATATATGATATAATTATATTTTTAATTAATTAATTATATGTGTGATATTAAAAATAGACTGTCCATAAATTTAGCAACCCCTGTAATGTGTATGAATATTTTAACGGAATGAAATATGAAGTAAATAGACATAATGAACGTGTGAGCGTTTCATTTATTATGCAATATAATGTAATAATAAACTAAATATAGCGACAATACATTTCAACAGACAGTTACAGTATAAACAGGGTTTGTCAAGTTGCGGTTTACTTTATTGCCAAACAAAAGCATTAATTCGTTATGAACTGTGAAACGCCGCATTTCAATTTGTCAATTATATATTCTCTATCAATATGCAAATTGTTATTATTGCATTTATTTCGAAAATCTGTTAAGCGTTTAAATGCTGAACGATATAAGTGTGTTGGTAATAATTTTCTATTTAATATCTTAGATTGCATTAAATGAATAGAAATAAATAATAAATATATTATAAATAATGTTTGAGTTTAATTAAAAAAATAATAATTAAAACGGTACAGAAAGCGGGATATAGGGATTTTAAATTATGGGTTCGCGGTCGATGAAGCTTGCGGTTTTGCCGTTCGCTTGTTTTGAGCGACTTAATTGATTTTTATTCAAAGTTTACGGACCGCGGCCCCGAAGGGGTTAAACCGTGAACATTTTCCGATGGAACGGGTTAAATTTTAGTGCAAACTCACGGTTATCTTTCTCGTTTTCCATTTTTTTTCTTTCTTTCGTTTTTTTTTTCTACAACGAGAGTTTCATTAAAAAATCGATCACGGAAATCTATCGAATTTATTGGAAATGGAGTTCGTATTTAAATTTTATGGCGGCGATTCTTTTTTACGGGGTTTTTAATTGAATATTTAATATTATCGTAGTTTGAAAGGAATAATCTAGAGGGTAGTTTCGTTCGTTTTTTTTCTCCTTTTTCCTATGCTATGATTCTCAAAATATCCATTTTAAAATTCATTCTCTATGTATCAAGTTAGCATTAAATTTACATGTTTTTTTTTATATTTTTAATTTTACTTTTTACACTTAATATGAAAAATAAAATCAATAGTAGAATTACAAATCATGGAGTTAAATTAAGAGAAATATTTTGACTAAATTTAATCCATTTTATTTAAAAAAATATATATTAATAAAATTAAATTTAAATATACATAATTGTGAAAAAATTCAATAATTAAAAAAAAATCTCAATTCCAAATGGTAGAGAAACAGGAGCTAAAATCGATATTCATAAATGAATTCGGTTCCCGGAAACACAATGGGAATTCATGGAACCACCATTCAAATTAAAACGAAGGCTTCGTCATTTAAACGGGGCCATGGCAGAAGTCGGTTATCTTTCGAGTTCAGGCTGGGTTTGAACCCGGTCGACAAACTTGCAACCCCCCCCCCCCTGTAGAATTCCGTGCAATTATCCAAAGTGAAAAGGGATCGCAAAAAGCCTTATATGTACGCCCTGTATACATATATACACTTCAATTATACTACTATAATCTATTCTATTTTTTTCAATTAATTTTTTTTAAATATTTATATTATATATTAAAAATATCTTATATATGAAGATAGTCTTTGTAAATATATAATATTAACATGATAATTTTTGAAAAAAATATCAGATTAATTTTCCTATAAAAATAAATATTATTATGTAATATGTATATTTTAATTTGATATATTAATAAATTTTTTACTATTTATATATAGTATTGAACTTTCATATTTCATTAATAAATTACGATTTATTGAATAATTTCGATACAGTATCTAAATATAACTGATAAAATTTATTTTTAAAAAATATATAGTAATCTTTATTTAGAAAAATATTACATACAGTACTTTAAGATATATTTTCATTTCTTATAGATTTACATATAAAAAAAAATATAAAATTATTAAATTTATTTTGAGATATGAATGAATTTTCTTGATAAATATATATATCATTGTTCGAAGAGAATTAAACGTTTATTTGATAATCGACGATTTTTATCAACGCGTAAAATTCGCTAATCGTGTTAAACGACGTATAAGGAAAATCTCAATAGACGAAAATCTAAACGATAATTTCCGACTAGTGAATTTAAATGGAAATAAATTGATGCGAATAAATCGCCGAGCGACGATGACGATTCTCTTATAATTTCATAATTTTTCAATAAATCAACCGTGAAAATGCGACTGCGAAACGGGGTGGGGGAAAATACTCGGTTCGGGATTTTCACGGGATTATTTGCGAATTCATTATCAAATGAATTTAACGGGAAAATTCCGTCACCTGAAATACAAACACGCACGCAACCTTTTAATATATATATATATATATATATATATATATATATATATATATATATATATATATATATATATATATATATATATATATATATATATATATATATATATATATATATAATAAAATATACGCGTTGTACGGTTCAGATGTTAAGCTTTTTCGCCACTTTGATTTGAAAGGCTTTACGGCCTGCGGTGCCACGATAAGGAGGTCCTGCAAAAGCGTTTCTATTTATTCGCGGAAAAAAATATTTTCCTTGCCGTATCCAAAAAGGGGCGGGGGACGGGGGGAGGGAGAGGGGTAGGGAAAAGAGAGGCGGGCGACGCCGATTGATTTTCCCCGAATAATCTTCGTTCGACGATAAATCGACGGGAAAATTTAAATTACGCAAACATTTTACGAAAACGCCCCTCGATACGCATAAAATATACAATACATATATACAAATATGTACGGCACGCGTGTACAGGGCGGGTCTGTTATATATGCACAAACGAAATTGTTTAATTATTGCGTATTAACAAATCAAAATTTTTCTTTGAAAAAATGATAAAAATAAATTACATTATTTTAATATTTTTTCTATATATATTATAAAAATATCTTTAATTTATATATGAGATAAATAACAGAAATAGAATTAGAGATATGAATAAAAAAGAAATTTTACATTTAATTATGGTTGTTTTTTATTGACGCTATTTTATATTGAAATTGTATGTTAGTACATATTTTTATATTCATTTGCGTCCATCGTTCATAACTGAAAATTTTTCATATATAAATATAATTAATATTGACTTTTCTATAAGATAAATTAGTGCAATTTTTTTATAATTATCACTTTTATAATCATTTTTTTTTCTATAATAATATAAATAAATATAAATTCATGAATGTGTACACGAATTATGTGCCTCGCTGTATATTCTAGGTACGCATTGTGTCGTTTATAAGATCGATATGTATTTCCTTCTAAATTTAGTTTATTTATTGTGATCTTTTCGAGTGCAAATGCGTACAAGTGTACGTGTATTTGTATGCCGAAATCTTGTTTATTTATCGCCAATATATATACAACACAGTCGGAGGTCAAACGGTACAAGTGCGCCAAATTTGCTTTTGCCACAAACGACGCATTTTACTATACAATTTCTTAAGACAAAATATTAAATATATTTAATGAATAAAAATATGGAATTATTTTATATTATCATCTTATATATATATATATATATATATATATATATATATATAAATGTATGCGTTTATTTATGCGAAATTTCCCTTTTTCGTTTTTTCGACGATTGATTGATTACTGTCACTGTCATCAAAAATAATGATAGCAGATTGAGCAGCCGCAAAATAAGGCTATATATGTATATTCGTATATATACAGTGAAATATCTCCGCTTTCCGCTTAATACAGTTAGAACGATTTTCACGACGAACCAGAAAAAAATGTGACTCGGCAGTAATAAAAAAAAAAAACTTGAAGGGTGTGATTGATCGAAATCAAAATATTTGAATTGTCGAGGGGTTGTCACTTAACGGATGACAAACCGCAATGAAGATATATTATATTAAATGAAAACCCCTGAATATTGTCACAAGTGCGCTCAAGACAATTTATCGACGGATGAAAATTTACGAGTCGTATAATAAAAATGATCTTAAATGATGGGGATCGGAAAATTCGATGAAAATCGTCATACTTTATTATAAAGGCAATATTAAAATTCGCATATGTATTATATAATATAAATATATTGTTTTAATATTATTTAAAATTAATAATTAAATATTTTTTTTTTATAAATAAAATATATAATCGACACAGTATTTAAAATACACACGAAGCGTGGATTAATGTGTAGCAGTTGTTACAGTTAAGCATTTGTGTCGTCTTACAATTCTAGCAAAAGCTTCAAAGGAGTTAAGTGTGTACATACACATACATACACACACACACACATATATATATATATATATATATATATACACAATGACAAAAGCTCTGGTACTGAAAGTTAACCTTTTGTTTGTTAAACTTGCTGAACGTAAACCGTTTAGCTCAACGCAAAACTATTTTTGTAGTTGGTTCTAAATAAATAAATATATAAATAAATAAACATGAATGTTTTTACGCCGTTATATGTTGAAAAGTTCTATTTTCTATTAATTGAATTAGTTAAACTTGCATTTTTTATACGTTATTTGTGAACGATTTTTATTGATAATTTACGATTTATATATTTTAATATTATATATATATATATATATATATATATATATATATATATAATATGTTATGAATGGAATTGATTTATTTTGATATTATAAAAATAAGATTTTTAAAAAAGGTTTCAATAGCTCTAAATTTAATATCAGACGTGAAAATCGTCTACGGTATTATTTTTTAATAACACGGAAGATTTTCTAATTTTTTTTTAAGATTTCGTCGATTCTGTTCAGGAAGTGTGAAAGTCGTTAAATAACTTCTATATATTATTGCCTTCGAAAATCGGCAAGTGGTCATAAATTTCATTGGCATCACTCGCAGAATCAAGGGAGGGTAAGTCATATAGAAAACTTTTTGACAAACTCTTATAACTTTCGAAAAAATAGCCCGTCTCTTCGGTGAAGCCTTTTTTTTTCCTTGTCGCCACTAATACACGAAAAACATACTATGACTACGTTCCGCGAAAACTTTGAGAATTTTCGCATACGAGGAAAAATTTGATTATGGTTTACGGAAAATTTCGAATCCGACACACTTTTCCCGTAATCAAGTTACGCTAAGATCTTTTCATATACCGTTGTTTATCACTGGAAAAATCTGCAATTTCGATTGAACATTGTAACTTTTGTATTCTAATAGGATCACAATGAATATTCTCAAATGTATTACATTTGATTTTTTTAAATGAAAATTTACATTATATATTATTATAAAAATTTAGTATTAGTTTCTTAATGATATAAATTTGATTACAAAAAAAAATATAATTTAAATAAAATTGTTTTGAAAAAAAAATCGCTCGATAAAAAATGACAACGAATCTGCGAAGAACGGAAGCGATTTGAATAACAAGAAGTTGGAAAAAAAAGAAAAAAGAAAACGAAGATCGGAAAAATTTAATGCGGTTTTTCAGCGGTAGATTTCCGCGTTGATTAATAGCGCGATTTTCCGCAAGTATTGGAAAAGTCAAAGAAGACGATCAAATGTACCGGAACAAATTAACTGCTAGAGCCGGAAGGTCGCGTCTTATTAAGACCGGAAATTTTCCTAGTATAATAATAATAGTAATAACACCGCATACATATAAGTGAATTCATATATATATATATATATATATATATATATATATATATATATATATATATATATATATATATATAGAGTAGTACAAAAGTGCTGTATAGTTCAGCACTTTATTGCAGTGTTTCCGAGCCGGAAGTGCATAACCACTTTGTTATTAGTACGCGCGCCACACTTTGAGAACAACTGCTACAAGTATTATCGGGCAAAAGCAATGGTTATACAGTATTATAATATAAAGAATCTTTTTTACATTTTATTGAAAAGTATTTCACCGTTGATGTTTTCTGTTTTTTTTAGACAATTTTTGCTGACTTGACAAGTATTAAAATATTACGTATTTTTAACTGTTTTAATTTTAACGATTTCTGAATGTTAAATTTAAAATTGTGTGAAATATTTTACTAAAAATAATTTAATTTAATATATAATAAAAAAACAAAATGATCGATTCAATATTAAAGTCTAATTAATGACGATGAAAATATTAAGAAATTTCGATTTATATTTAGTTATCGATAAATTAAGATATTCGTAGATCCTATTTAACAGACTCAGACAAAACAAAACAAAGGTTAATACGAGACAAAAGGCTTAAATTTAGATAAAAGAAAGAGGGCGAAAAGGAAAAGCGAACGTAACACTTTCACTGATTTTCCGCCTGTTCGCGAAACCTTCGACGAAAAACAAACGACACAAGTGCCTAAAAATGATAACGGTCGATCGTCGACGATCGATATTCTTCTTCTTATTATGTTTGGTTTTTTTCCTATTTTCCTTTTTTCTTTCTTTTTTTTTTTGGAGGGGGAAGAAAGGAAAATCGGCGGTGAAAAAAAAATAGGGAAAGAGAACAACGTCCGACTGGTGAATCAAGAGTGGAAAACGGGCGTAAAAACGGTCGGCTCGTTACTTCCGGTCCATTACTTACGGAAAGACGGAAAACGGCGCGAAATCGCCGCAACTTCTAATTTTATGAAACCGATTGATGCGGTTGTAAACGGCCGAGATAGACCGGATTCGGCCTCGCCGTATCTTATCGGAAAACCGGTAAAAAAAAACCGCCCGCCTCCGGGACAAATCGGTTGTTTTTCTCGGTCGCTTTTCCGCGTCTCGTTTTTATTTCGAGCTATTTTGCGTTTCGAGTGGTTTTATTTTCGTTTTTTTTCCGTCTTTTTTTTTCTCTTTATTGCGTTTGGTAATTTCGTACAATTTAGTTGATTTTTAAATATTATATATAAAATAAAATATATCATTATAAATATATAAAATACATGAAAAAATATTTATAAATATATTAGATGATATTTCTTAAAAAAAGTGATTCATTTTTATTTATTCGTTTAGTATAAAAATATATATAATATCATTTTTTAAATTTATAATTACAATTGATTTTTTATTAAATTGAGATTTAATGTAAAATATTTGAATCATATTCTACTCTAAAATATTAAACATATCTGAATTTTATATATAATGTTTAAATATCAATATTATAAATGATTTTCATAATATTCAAAATGTTAAAAATAGAACTAATGACTCGATGTTCTAAATATAAATTGTTATTATAAAATTAATAATAAATAATAATTAAAAAGTCCTTCTTAATATAACTGATAAAGTACAAATTTCTTTATTAATTATTTCAAATTGATTTAACCAGTAAATTAGATAGTTTAATTAGTAATAATAATTAAAAACAGAAAGTTAAATTAAAAATACAATATTGTTACATTTAAAATATTATTGTGAAAAAGAAATATAATCAATATAATTTAATTATATAGAGTTTTTTTCAGTTAGAAGTAATTTATGAAAACGAAATTACTTTAAGTAGTTTTAGTTTATTTATGAAAACGAAAATACTTTAATATAATACAAAAATCACTACTTAAATATTGAATTTAATTCATTTTCATTATAGAATAATTAAATTCAATATTTTTTTTTTGAACTAAAATATTCAAGACTTAAAAGGCAAACAAGGCTTTGATTTATTCACTTGTTTATTAATAATTAACCTTCTCACCTCGATTCCGAGAACTTTTCGTCCGTCAATCGGTTCAATTTAGGAAAATCGATCGTTTTTCGCGTCCTCAACGACAATGGAAATTTCTTCACAATGAGCACCGGGGAAATGGTGGGATGAGGGGACGAGGGGTGGAGGGTTTTCCACGATATGATTAATCTACTGTTTTTCGTTAGAGGCCAGAAACGATGTTGTTGTGTGTCACTTTAGAGGAAAATTAACGTCTGTCTATATTGAATACTGAAATCAGCTCTATATTAAATAAGATACAAAGTTTGCGGTAATCAAATATAATGAAGGGGATGAGTTTTCCGAAATCGGAAATTCCACTGAAAAACAATGAATATTTGCATGTATTTATATGCATATATATATATATATATATATATATATATATATATATATATATATATATATTGTGTCTTAAATGTATATAAAAAGAGGCTTGACTTAATTAGCGTCGTCAAAGGACTGAAAAGAGACAACGGAAACCAAAGGATATTTGTTTCTCGTAGATAATTTATCATGAGATTTTCTTCTGTATTAATTTATTATAAAATAGATGTGTCCAAGTCAAGGTTCGCGGCAAGCGTGTGATTATAGATATTTTTCAATTTTAATATCGCGAAAAAAAAAAAATATATATATATATATATATATATATATATATATATATATATATATATATTCAAGTTGAATTGCTTGTTAAATATTTAAGTATAATTGTAAAATAAAGTACATATTTATATGTATTAATAAAATAAGGTCTTGTTTTTTTTAAATATATTATTGAATTATTTTTTTCTCAAAATAAATAAAAATGATATATTTTTACATCGCGATATCATATAACGTAAAAATAATATAAATAAAATAAAATAAACAGAATATTGAATAACAACGATGTTTATTTTAAAATTTATCATATCGATATTTTTCAATGTTTATATTTATATATTTTATTTTCACACAAAATCTTTATAAAAATAATATTATTACAATTTTATATCCATTATAAGATTACAATCTAAAAACAAAAATATCGGATGAAAATTAAAATTCGTTGCTTCTCATATATTTTGATGACTATATATAAAAAAATAAATAAGTTCATTTGTCATTTTAACCGTACTATGGAATTACATATGTAACTTAATAGATTAAGGCTCAGTTTTTTTAATTACATATTATAAAAAATACATTTCATATCATGAACACCTTATAATATAAAATTTGTACAGAATATTTGCAATTTTTCGTAACGTTTAAAAAATCTATTTTATTTCAGAACTATCGCATATATTCATATTTAGTCATAAAAAGCTCAACATTTTTAAAATATATGAAATTACAAAAGTCTTCTATAATTAATTATAAAAGAATTTTATTCATTTTTAAAAATATATTATTGAAATTATAAATTTTAATAATCTAAATGCGACATTTATGCAATAATTTCAAAAATATTTTAAAAATTCACATCGCAACACGCGAATCGTTAGTTAGAAACATCTGCCATGTAAAATGCGATCCATTTTTTTTACGAACGAAAAATTGCATTTTTTTCTTGTCGAATCGAAAATTCGAAAAATATGTATAAAAGCGTTCAAAAAAAACTGAGACGCAGCTTTTTTTTCTTGAGTCGATCATAAATTTGTCGCTTAAAATTGGATTTTATAAATCGAATAAAATAATTTATGCAAAATCTCGGTTTTTCGTTAGTGTTTTTTTTTTGAACGCTTCAAAATTTTCTTAAAGCTAAAAATCTAAATCTAACAAAAAAAATATTTTACATTTAAAGAGGTATCTTTTTTTGGCTTCGATATAATTAAATATCCTATGCGTTATAATATTAAACTATTATATTAATAATATTAAGCACAGGCCTTCGTCGACGTTCATGCGAAGACAAATTCAATACTGAGGTATCAAAAATATTACAATTATAATTATATTAAATAATAATTCCCAACGATATATAAATTTAGATATTTTTTAATTTATTTAATATTAAAAAAAATATTAAAAGAAGAGGGAGTTTTCAACGAATCGCCAATAAAAATTGTAATATTATAAACAATATATATTTTTATAATTTTCAGCCTGATGTTGGGAATATCAATGCTACAAAAATATTAATTATATTAAAAATATTCATGTAAAAAAACAAACATCGCTTGTTGAAATACAATATAAAAAAAGATATATATACGAATAAATAACAAAGCACCCTAAGAAAACAAGTACAAAAAAAGAAACAACATTTATCTTTAGAATATTATTACGATGAAGACGAAAATGATGAAGAATAAAAATAATAATGAAAAAGAAATAGGAATAATAATAATAATAATTTAGAAAAAAACGCGGCAAACAAGCGTGAAATTCCTCAAAATGGAGAATTTTTATTATTCGAAGAATTTCATTCGTTTTCGTTGACATGGATTCGCCTTTTAAAATGCCGATTCGTTCTAGAAAATTCAATATATATATATATATATATATATATATATATATATATATATATACACATATAAACATAATAAAATAAAACGCAAAACGGGCGGGAAAAGTCTGCCACTGGAAAAATCGTGGAAAATCGTTCGACGCTCTCGCTTCCTGTGGAATTTCATAAATTTTTCGACGGGACATAATTGACTGTTTTTTTTCTCATCATTTTCATCCCTTGTCGATATCATTTTTATTAGTACAAGGTATCGTTTTTTTTTGCTGTATATTTTAATTATGACATCATAATTTATCAAAATTTTGATTAATTTATTAACTCTAAATATTGAATTTATTATATAAAATTTATACGGAAGAGAAATATTTCCCGCATTTTCCACTCTTTTGACTTTAAAGACTTTATTATGATTCATATTTATAGTAATTATTTATAGAATGCTTTTTTATAATAAATTATAAAGATGTTAAAGACTTAAATAAATACGATTAATAAAAGTAGCTTTAAATTAATTTGTAAAGAAATTAAAGCGAAAATGTCAACATTACTTAATGTTTTTTTTAATTAAAAGTAACTTATTAGATTAATTATATTATTCATATAATAATTAAAGGAACATATTTCAACTTTTCAATCCTACGTTTGTTTTTATATTCACTTGCATCCAATACTTTCACTCGTAATTTTGAAATAATTATCAAAAAAAAAATCAATTTTATTAAGTTAAATATCATTATCATTAATATATGTTCTAAATATGCATAAATAAAATAATTTTTATTAATGACTTCTGCGCTGAAAAAAAGAATGCCACATCTTTTATATATATTTAACTTACAATTTTCCATTTTCTTTCTTTTTTTTTAAGTTAATTACAGTCAAAAAATATTATTGTAAACGTATTCTCAGTCTTGTTTATTGTGTAATCTCCTCTTGTTGATTTTGTTGATTTGACGAAGGCGATTCAAATTTTTGTTGATTTTCCGTTGATATTAAATCAGGTTCTAAAAAAATAAATAAATATTAATACGTATATAATTTACGTGAATATTTTTTTTTTAATATTTCATAATTTGTAAATTTACTTACTGCTTAATTCAAACCGTACTACAGTTCCTGCATCTTTATTGGAAATTTCAACTGTAGCAATTTTGCTGTCAGAAATTCTTAAAATATGGTCGTTGCTTCTAGGTAAACAATATACAGAAGGTGTAATTGTCATTTGAACACTACCTTCTGGTGAAACATAAGTAGGCATTACGGAATTCCTAGAGCTTATATTCGAAATATCGCTGCCAACTTCGGAACCTCCTGTTCCAAAATCTCTAGAAACTCTTCCTTGAGAATCAAAGCTCTTTCTGAAGCTTCCAATTTTATTTAAATGCTGCTGATTTATCGGAGCATAACCAACAATACTCGGAGATTGATACATCATATCATCGGTATAAATTCCGGAATCCGTAATATAAGGAATGAATTGCACTCTTTGTCTGTCGATATCTGAATCTTGAACATCTGAAGAGCTTGATTTTATAGTCGGAGGATTGACCAGTTCAAAATTCGGAGCGGAAAAGTCATTATCAGGCTCTTCGCGTACCGGAAGTGCCTGCAAGACGGAAGGATCTTCTTGAGACGCTATCAATGAAGACAAAGCTCTGGAAGCTCTTCTGCTATCTCTTCTAATATCGGCACAAGGTCTGATCATAACATTTGGTGTACCAAAATGTAAACCGAAACCATTTTCGTCCTCGGGTGCGGAATACATAGATGGACCGCATCTGAAACAAACACATTTTAATAATCGTAATCTGAAAAGAGATTATAGTTAATATAATAAATTTTATACCCGGATTGTCTTTTATCAGATCCGCAACCGAATATGTTCGAATTTGTTGAATTTCTTCTTCTGCAAAATACAAAAGTTGTCGCAATTACAACCGCCAATACAATAAGTAAAGCGGCTGCAATCAATGCACCCAAAATCATAGCCATAGATTGTGTAGAAGATAATAGAAAATCGTCGGAACCCGTTTTCTTATCGGAATTCAAATTATAAAAATAATCTGGAACAACAATAAACAATACAATATTTTTTTTATAATTACGATTATTTTCTCGCAATAATAATTTAAAATAATATATAAAATTCATATTAATTATATTCGTCGTTATGGCGTTCATTTTTATTTTTTTATTCTTGTACTTCAGAAGGGCGAAAAAGCGAACGGCTTCTTTTAAAAGGCCCTTTGAAGCCATTCGACCGGTCTAGAAAACGGTGTCAAATTTGAATGAATTCAAATCCAAAAGAAAATGAAAGTCAACGTTTATGGATTAAGCGAAGGCGCTTTTTCTTCTTTCATCTTCGTCATCTATTTAATTCTTTCTAAGATGTAAGTATTTTTTTCTCATTTTAATTTTTCATAACGTAAAATATATTCGTTTTCATCCGATTCATATTTAGAATTTTATTTTATAATTATACTATAAAAATATATATATATATAATTTAAACTCGTATTAAATTCTACGTTAAATTTCAGAATTAAAAATAATTTATAATAGTTTGAAATATTTTTAAATACCAATGTAAATTAAATTCATAAATATGCAGAGAAAAATAGATATCGAAGCTTTACGTGCGCGGGGAAAAATTTACTTTGCATTTTAAATGAACAGAAAAACGTGTTTATATATAAAAATATTATATTAAAAAATAAAATAAACTCGAAATAGAAAATAAAATAGTTTAAAAAAAATCAAATATAGGTTGAAAGGGATTTATCGCGGAAAATACTGAAATTAAAATAATGCTGAAGCAAAATATTTGAACCGTATTAAATTTATAAAATTATTTGTGTGAGTAATTTCAGTAAATGAAATATATTTATATAATAATATATATTATATTTAGAATGAATTAGTTAACATTGTACAACTTATGGTAAGAATGTGTTCAATTTGAAATAATTAGGACAGTTTTAGATAAATTCGTGGAATTCTCGTCTATAACTGGAAAATCCGGAAATTTCGAAACACGCAAAGGATTGTGCGTCTCAAGAAAAGCCTTCTATATATTTTGCAGCATCAAAAGCGACGACACGATATCGTTATACTTATTTAAATTTAGCTAACGCGAGATGAATTCAGCCCACTTGATCCATCTAATTTTCTTTTCATGAATATATATGTTTCATTTCATTTACATTTTTCATCAGTGAGTATTGTATTTTGCTTATAAAACGAAATATAACACTTTGCGGTTATATAAATCTATTAGTTGAAATTGTACCATAAAATTAAATAATTAAAATTTCATATATATATATATATATATATATATATATATATATATATATATATATGAATTTCAACAATATTCACGATTTAATTTCATTGTGAAATGTTATATATTATATAATTGAAAACTTCCGCCGTTTATAAACGATTTAATTTAAACTATCGAATTTCATTCGCTATGTAAATTTATACGCTTTCAAATTGAAAAGATATTGAAATGATTAAGAGCCAAGTCACCCGTTGATTTATTGACATTAATTAAATTCTTATCGTTGACGAAAGATGGCCGACAATAAATATAAAATGGCGAATAATCGCAAACAAAATGGCGGACTGTACGTTGCGTTAACGAAACGATTATTGCATATGTCGCAACACGTGCTTCATATTAAACCAACGTGTCTACAATAAATTTAATATAAATTAAATGTTTTAATACTTTTATTATATATAAAATGTCAAATATATTGTATTTATTTTTTTTACATACCTGCCATTGATTCTGGAACTGTTATATCTTGAATTAAGGCAGGTTGTGATCTTCCTTTAGCATTTACTGCATATACAACAGCTCCATACTTTTTTCCTGGTCTTAAACCTCTTAGAGAAAATCTAGGATTTTCTCCTGTTTCTCTATATAATGCCACTGGATATGCAGCAGGCCATGTTCCCTGTTAATTAAATTAATAATTTAAATACATATATATGTATATATATATATATATATATAATGTGATAAAAATTTTACAGTAGATAGTTTTACCTGATCGTTCATGGTTGAAATTTCATTTTCTTCGTTGTTAACCGGCGTTTGAGTGCTGTAAGTGGTACTCTGAACTCCGTCCAGTACTTCCATCAGGAAATGCTGAGGAATTCCACCATCTGCTCCAGCTTTGCACACTATCTCGAAAGGCACCGATATGTTGACCAAGTTGCATTCTGTAGGTGGTTCCGGTACTTCTGCAACAATGAAATTTTGTATACAATTTACATATATATATATATATATATATATATATATATATATATATATAACGAAATATTCGTACAACAATCAATTTTACAATGTTTAACTACAAATATCGAGTTTAGTTTGATATTACTTCTGGTTGATTCGTTTGATTGAATTTTACAATATTAGATCTTTTATTCCATATAAATACTATTTATATTGATTATATATATATTTTTTTCAATATTTATACTATATATATTTTTCAACGATACATTGTTTTAAAATATTTTATATATTGCAATGTCTTATTTAAAAAATTTTCACATCATAAACAAGCGTTACACGACAATTTTGCACTATATCCGGTCACGTGACGTACGTGTAAAGTATGCAAAAAAGCTCGTAACGTTCGTCGATATTTTCAGTATTTTCCGTTCTTTTCCTACGCTGAATATTATAAAAGACGCATCACGTATGAAAAACTGCAATCGTCATATTTCAACAGTGCAATTTTCTTTGTTATTTTCCATAAGTCGTTATATTAAAGTGCTTGAATTTATCTCGGAAAATTTTCAATTTTAATTGAAAATTGTATATTAACTAATGAATAATACTTAACTCATAGTTTATGAGTATTATTATTTATGATATAAAATCGTCAGCTTTATATCTAAATATCCAATTATAATTTCAACTCATATTAAACATATTATAAATTAATATATTTTTTTTAGATTTTATACTTAATTATCTCATATTTAAATCTAAATATTCGACGAAATACTGAAACGACGCATTTCTAAGGGTGCTACTAATTATGCGAAAATTATTTGTACGAATTATACGAAGCTCCACATCTCCGAGAGACTTTTTCGAACATCCTCGTTTCTCTCTTCAAACGGAGCTTTCTAGAGAGCTTTGCCCCTTCCCCCATTTGCTTTCGTCTAATTTAATATTTAAACGGTGCTGCGAAATCGAAAATTTATGACGTTCTTAAAACGATGCGAAGTTGTTCGCGGATTATATTCTTGCTCATACAGGGTATTGTTGAGTAATATATTTACATTTTGTGTGTGTGTGCGCGTAACGTTCATACTTTTGACTGATTAATACTACATGTTATTTATTAAAAAATAAATTATATCTATATATTGAAATATTGAAGATGATAACGTTTGAATCCACATTATTGCCATATACAATTTTAAATGACAAATCACAAACTCGATTTATTAAAATAATATAAATTTTATGTGAAAAATATAATGTGTATGTTATTAATATGTCTATATATTATTAATATGAATCAGAAAAGGGAATATATTGGTAAACGAATAAAGAGTTCATCGAACACACCGCAAATCGACATAATTCATATCGAATATATTATAGTTTGCATTTGCGTATTTATGATTGACGAATCGATGCATTAATTTGAAATATTGCATATATGAATAAATATAGATAGTGAATGGTCGTTTGTAAAATTGTAAAATAAAACCGCAATTCATACGATGAAATTATTATATAATTATTGATTATAATTTATATGATAAAATTCATGTAATAATATGTTGATTTATGCAGTGAAATTTGTCGAATTGAATACTTCCATTGAATGAATTTTTGAACAAACATTTTATATTTCTTTATAAATGAACATATTCTGAATGAACGCTTTTTTGGTTTAAAAGAGACTATATTTCTTGAATCAGATGAGGAAAATGTTGTTGAATAGAAGTAAAACGATCCAGTTTTACCAGCTACACCAAAAATTTCAGATGATTTTAATGGCTTTAAAGTATTTTTTGTAAATCACTAACTTAAAAGATTCACTATTGTATTGAATTTTATTAAAAAAAAAGTGAAACCTACAACGATCAAATATTTTCGACAAAAACAATAAATGATAGTAACATAAATTATAAATATTGATACAAAATTATGAAATTAATCTAAGTTAAATTTTGTTATAATTATGTGATTTTCTAAAGGGACTTCATAGATTGAACAACTATTTATAACATTTTATAAAAAAAAAAACATTGAACATGTTCAATTGCATTGTAAGTATCGCAATATTTTTTTTTCTTATTATTACAAAAAAAATATTACAATTTTAATATTAAAAATAAAAAAAATGTTAGTATATATTATATAGTATATATATATATATATATGTGTGTGTGTGTGTATATATATATATATATATATATATATATATATATATATATATATATATATATATATATATATATATATATATATATATATATATATATATATATATATATATATATAAATGAAGAAAATCACAAGGAAGTTTATTCAAACGTTAATCGAGATTGTATTAAATATCGACTAATACAAGATTTATAACGTAATAATATAATATAAAATATGTGTAGAAACGCGTATATTTTTCACGTTCGCTGAGCTTCGAACCTCTAAAAGTTATCTAGCGCCGATGTGTAAAATGTTGTGCCATCGTGCATCGGTGCATTTGCTTCGTTGCACTCGTAAAATATAATTTGATTAAGTTCGCAGACACTCCGACACACAAGAGATAATAATTCCGTTTTCGAAGGAAGCGCAAAAACTTTTTGTTACGTGACGTCGACTTTTCCACCTCACTCCCTGCCCCCCCCTCCCCCCATCGCCGCTCCCTTTTTTGGCCTCTTTCCCCCCCCCCCGTGTTAGTTATTTCGTTATCTGACCGAGTGGACGAATTCGAGCGCAAAGGGTGTCCATTTTCGTTCGCAAACTCGTCGTATAGTTTTTCCTCTTTGCGATGAAAGCGTTATCTGGATGCCGATTTTTTTTTTCACTTGTTTGTCTTTTGAAAACCTAGTCGGTGCCTCATTTCGCCGTTTTTCCGTTTTCCACTACGCTCCCCCCCCTTCTCTCTCCTCCCCTTCGGCGACTTTCCCCGCAATTTTGCGCGACTTGAAAATAAAAGAGGGCAGAGAAATAAGTGGAGGAAGAAATGGAAAAGTCGCCGAGAAAGTTAGCGAGTCGCATAATTGCGACAGGATATCGGTTAAAGTTGATCCGAGAGCACTCGGTCGACTGCGAATGCTTTTCTTTCTTTTCTTTTCCTATTTTGTATTTTTTTCATATTATTTGTTATTATTCTTAGAATTTTATATTATATTTTTTTCTTTTTTATTAAAAATATTTCTTTCTAAGATTAAATATAATTGATAAGTCTGCCATTTTATAATCTACTATAAATCAGTCATTTCATATTATATAAACAAAACTTAAACTAATTTTACAATTTTTATAGTATATTCATTTCCGATATTTTATTTATAAATATTTATATTAAAAATTTTATAACATTCAATAACTAGGTCAATTTTAATCGATATATTATTTTTAAAAATAAAACAACTTTCTTTATACAATTATATGAACATATTTAACGAGACTTTTTTTATATATACTGAAAAAATAATTTAAAATTGTATAAATAACAGTAATATATGTTGAATTATATAGTGCCACATATTTATAAATATAAAAAAATCAATATAAAATTATTAAAAACTGAACACTGCTTTCTTTATAAAAACTCTCAATTTGAGTATATAATGAAATTGACATAATTTTAATTAAATTCACTCAAAAGAAGAAAATTATTTAAAATACAAATAATTTATAATTTTTGACTATAAATAGTACCTCGTTTATTTATCAAGATTAAAAAAAATAACTAAAATAAATAAGATTAAAAAAAATAATATCACACATAACTATAATACTTGATTATAAATTCATCGCGGCAACACGTTTAAAACATAAACCGAAAATAATTAATCGCTTTACGGCAGTCATAATTTTATATATAATATATACATGTATATATATATATATATATATATATATCTTCTCCATTATTGCGGCCTCACATATTTAACTGCGGCCTTCCCCGTTGAAAAACGCGTGAATATTTGATAAATACGACGCGGCCTCGTGTATTACCGGAAAACCACTTTTCTTAACGGCTCAATTTACAGCCTCATTCGATGCCTTTTGTAAAAGTATGTTTAACGCGATATCTTAATGGCCACTTCGGCCATTCAAATGCGAACATTAAAAACTGTATGAATAACTTCCGAGCCACTTGCCACTCTAGAACTGTGCTATCTTAAGACTCTTAAACCGTTAACCACGAAGCTAATCTGGCTATATAACAACCGCTTAATTTATTTATATATAATATTGCTTAAAAAATATATAATTTTTATACAATTACAAGTTCTAAAAAAATAAAAAGATTAAAATAATAAACGCACGGAAAACTATCCGCTCGCTCGGAAAAACGGAAAACGGACCGGTTGCATTCGAAAATGGTATAATTGTTTGGTTAATTTCGAAAAGTTTTCCGTTCCCATTTTATATATATATATATATATATATATATATATATATATACAATGTAACCGAATAGTGTTTCTAGAGTTTTATTATGAATACGGAAGTTGAACATATTCAACCGCAATTTCCGTGTTATCGATACTCATTATTATGAAGATGAATCCGACATGGCGGTTAAAATGGTTTTCAACGTACGAAATTAATACTATTTTTGTATTAAATGAACTAAAAAAAAACTAGTATAATAATTGGTTTTTTGAAAAGCGATATGAACGCTGTTAATTTGTGTTATTTTTAAGAAAGTTTAGTTATTATCGTACATTTGAAACTACCGCAGAATAGTTCATTACGTTACGAAAACTTTAAATTATATAAGATAGATCGTTGTTATCATAGAAGTACAAAAATACTTTTCTTATTCATGAAAATTTAATACTCTAACGTAAAGATATAATTTGAATTCGTTTTGAAAATACTTACTGGCTGGTATAATAGAGAAAAGACATGGATATTTTTGATGTCCAACATTATTGGTTGCCCAACATGCTACCGTACCAAAATCAACTGATGACACAGGAATGAACGGTAGTTCACTGGTTGATCCATAGTTTGTCGCTCTAGTAGACGGTATCTAATAAAAATTAGTTAATATTAAATATGTAATATTGTAGATTATAAAATATGCTTTTTTTATTACCGGCGAAACGTCTCTAGTCCTGTTAAAAGTCCACGAAAACCTAACAGGACCGGCATCACCAGGTGAATCCACTTCGCATCTTAAAGGAACAGGTGTATGCTTCAAAGCGGCCACTTCTATGGCTTCGATTCCCGCTTTACAGACAGGAACGTCTAAATTAAATACAAAATTATATAACATATAAATATTATATATATATATATATATATATATATATACAGACGACACGTACATTCGATAATATTCATTAAGACGTCTCTAAAACAAACGGTTATCTCTAATTAACGAGACTCGGCTCGAAACTCTGTTAATTTTCGTTAACGTTCCTACTTTAGACGCGCACATACGTATGTATGTACGCCACTGGGTTGAATGTGTTTTGTTAAAATATTATTTCAGTTAATTTGTACCGTGAAAATGTGCGCGTGTGTGTATGTGTGTGTGCGAAAAGTAATGATAAACTTATTAAAAATTAATTTAAAAAATAATAAAAATATGTATTATAAGTTAATATATATTCACAATATAATAATTCAGAATGAAAATGATTTTATTAGAATTTCAAAATATTTATATAAAAATACGAATTTGATGGAAAATCAAGGCTTGTCTTTAAATATTTCAAAGTTTACGAAGTCATGTTGTCGGCTCTATGTCCAATCTTTAGATATATTTCTTTTAGTAGGATTTAACACAATATTCCATTTTTGTTATGTATGAAATTAAAATTAAAATGTCGTGTTTATGTTAATACAATAATTATAATTTTAAAAAATAACTTAAATTTACAAAACCTATATATATAGTAGTATATTTTATGTAGTAATAAAATAATATTTCTAAAAATTTACTGAAAATTTAAATATAATATGAGATTTTGGGAAAGAAAAATATCTATAAAATAGTTTTAGGGGAAATTAAGAAAAATATATTATTCTAAAAAAATATTACATAATATAATATTAAACGTCATTAATATGACTAAAAGGAATTTAATTTAAATATTAAAAAAATAATTATTTTATTAACAATATGTGTATTAAATAATAAGTAATTTTAGCTTGTCAAATTTTTTTTTCTTGTAATATTTTTTTCCTTTAATTTTGATTCTAAGCTAAAAATGACTTTTGTAAATGTAAATTGACACATAAAAGACACTTCCAGTTTGTGAATTTACTGCAGTCTAAAGAAACACTTTACTAAACAGATTATTTATATCAAACATTTTAAATATTAATAAAATATTTCTTTGGTACTATATGTTTATAAAACATTAATCAATTACCACTTGAACATATCGAATATACACATAAACAACCACAACGAACAAATAACCAACCACCTGTCCATAATGTAAGGCACTTGTGCTAATGTAACCGAGGACTTCAAATCTACACCCTTCCTCCCCTACCAGGAAAATACAGGTTGCCCGCAAATACAGCCCACCGCAATAAAACAAACAGCCCAGTGGGCGGCGGGTCGGAGTAATGAAATTGAAATTCGCCGAGTCCGAATCATCCGCCCGCCCATCGACGTCGAAAACCGCCCATCGCCATCTCGCCCTTCCCCTCCTTCCCTATAATATTTTCAAAACAAACACCCGTCTATACAAAACGCGAGGATCCGTAAAAGAGGGCTCGTTTTTGGCGTCTTGATGCTTTACGACGCCGGGCGTCCTTCGCAAAAGCGAGCATAAATATTCAAATTCGGCATCCGGAAGGTAATTTAAGTACGCGAAACCAGCAAAAATGGCCGGTTTTTTTCCCTTATTTTGACTACTTTTTCCCGCCATTTTTTTAAGATTTTTTTTATTATTTTTTTTTTTTTGAATAATGGACGCCGTCGAAGATTGGCTTCGCTCTTTTTCGTTGGACCGTTTTGCTCGCAACGGCGTCGTAAACCGTTCAAATGCCCTCCCGATGTGAACGTAGTTTAACTAAATCATCTCTAAGTTATGGAGGGTTGTTCCTTTTATCGGACTTAATCAATTTCTAGATATCGACACGTAGTATACGGAACAAAAATAATCGTAACAAATCTTTTAAAGTTTTAATCTATATAAAATTCATTTTTGACACCGAGTCGTATATTTTTATAATTATTGCCGAGATACAAAATTAAATTTAGTATGGATTGTATTAAAAACATATAAAAATAAATTTGTCATAAAACGAGCCGTTGCAAAAAAAAATATTAAAACTCAAAATGATGATCGCATTATTAAAGTACGAAGCAAATAAATTAGCAAAGCAAACATAAATCTCGAATGCAATTATTTACGCAAGATAATTGCCGTCGGGGGAGTAAAAAGTGGGCGGTAAACGGGTGTTTATGTGGCGGGAGTCGAATGGGTGGTGGTAGGGGGTGGTTTTTGGCAAAAAAGCAGGTGTGCCAACCGCTTTTGCCATTTTGAGGGTGGTTAGATAAGGCTAATATGAGACACGACCGCGAGTTGTGACCCCTTGACGTCTCCGTACTAAATCTACCACCCCTAAAGTCATCCTTGAAAGCCACCCTCAGAAGCGATAACAACCCCTCTCTCGTATCTCGTGGAAAATTTGAGATCTGAACCAACGGTCGACGACGACTGACCGATTAATTAAATGTTCGACAATGTCGTTTTTCAAATATATTACTCTAATGTAAATTGATACGTCTTTCCAATAACATATAGTATATATAACACATTATTATTTTAAATTTTCTCATATTAAATATCAAATAATACTTTTCTAAATTTCTTAATATTTATTTATATATTTAATATTGAGTTTCCAACTTTATTTCAGATCAAATTTTGGATGACTATTTTCACTTAAGACACGTTTTAAGATTTAAAAGTGTGTTACTTTTATGAGAATAAAAAAAATAAACCACCACTGTCGATAAACCTTATATTAATGTTTGAAAAACAGTTTATTATTTCTTTTAATACCACACGTATGTGAAAGTTTTCTTTTCTGAAAAATTTTACAATTTATGTTGCTTTAAATAGTCATTTTTCCACTAAACTTCAAACCATATATAAACTATATGTTTTTCTTTGGTTATCGTAAAAAATTTTAACGTATTTTTCTTTTAAACTATGTTTTTTTTTGTGTAATTTAATGTTAAACTTTAAATCTAAAATTCAAAACAGTTTTTTACATAATATTTTATTGAAAAAATATATCGCTAATATTTATTAAAAATTTTATAATTATTATTGTAGATATTTCAAAGAATTAAATAATGAAATAAATTTGCAATAAACGAGAACATCCGATAAAATTAACAATTTAACGATCGCTCGGAAAATAAAATAATAACAACGCATAGATAAATTTTCGCCCCCCTCCCCCCTTTTACCGGGAGAATAATCCGTAATAATAAATAACGGTTTAGGTTTAAAGCGGGCGCTATCAAATCGCAGATTAACCGAACGTCTGGCTGTTTTAACCGGGATTTTCAGCCAAGAATTTTCCGCCGAGAGATACCGGCAAAATTTTTCACAACTCCAGAAGGCTTTCAGCGCGCTTTACCGCCACTTCAGCGCCGAGTTTTCAGCCGTACAACGTTTCGCATTTCGCTCGTGGGAACTTTACAACTATTTCTAAAAATGTATTTCGAGTCCGTTTTTCCGCTTCAGTATATTCTTTTTTTTTTGAAAAATTTTTCTTACAAATATGATTATATTTTACGATATATATATATATATATATATATATATATATATATATATATATATATATATTATATTTTATATATACTTACAGAGTACATTAATTGCTAGTATTTGACTCATGACGCTTCCTTCCGAATTTGAGGCTTTACAGGAGTAATTTCCAGAATCTTTTCTTGTGAGGTTTCTAATTCTCATAGTCCTTCCAAGAACTACCAGACCCTCAGTGGGATTATGTTCCAATTGCTCGCGCTGAAAATAGAATATTTTGCGAATTAGAAATAAATGTAAACATTGAAAATCAATCAATATTGATTTCGATTATGCGTATTTTGATATCAAAACGATAAAAATAAAATTTGAATCATTATTTAATATTTAATTGATTATTTTTATAAATTTAGCAATTTAAAAAAAATACGATTATTAGAGATTAATTAATTTATTTTAAATAATTGTAATATTTTTTACAGATTTAAAAATTAATAATTATTAATTCAAACTTTTTATTATACTTTTCACACTCCTTTTACAAATTTAAGTCGACAATAAAAAATCATTATGCTAAAAATTGTTCATATTTTCAAAAAAAAAAAAAAATATTTTGAATTTTAAAATCTTATATATAAGACTCAATTAAAATCACAAAATCATTATAAATCGAAAAAAAAAATTAAGATCACCTTGAATATATCTAAAAAAAAAAATAACAAGATTTCCATACGAAATAATATATATAATATAAAAATCTTAAAATATACATATTTTTTTCTATACATATTTATTTTACGAAATAAAGCCGGATTTGGGTCCTCGAAACCGGACACGGAAACCATTTGCCGGTGTTCGTCCGTTGATAAACCGCCATAGAACTAACAGGCCAAATTAATAATGCTCACGCACTCATAACTGTACAATTTGTCGACGCCGAACACTGCACATATAATAACACCCTCACATAATATTATATATATAAATATATATATATATATATATATATACAGGGTGGTGATGATGAGAAAAAAAAACGGTCGCTTTGTATGGCTAGTTTTATTTTTATTTTCGTATTTATTATTCTAGGGTGAGACGTCGTCGTTCGGTGTACAGTTTCGTTTTTTCCGTGTGTTTTGTTTTATTGCGACAAATGAGCGTTAAATGCGAAATTACTATGCGGCTTTCATTACGGTTCAATTGCGGCGCAATTTACGCGCGAAAGATTAATTGTCTCGCATAACGTTTTCTAGCTGATATCGTGTCGTATTTTAATGAAATGAATTTAATCGTGTGTCGCTTTTAAATTATACTACAAAACATATATATATATATATATATATATATATATATATATATATATATATATAATAAAAGTATTTTTGCTCATGTAAAAAAATAAATTAAATCAATATAACAATAAAAAAATTGACAGACTAATATAAATTATAAAATATAAAAAAACTTGTTATTTTTAAATTTTTAGCAAAACACTAATGCCGCAACCTCCATATTCGCCAGGCTTTGTACATTAAAATACTGTCATTTTACAACGTGCATCGTTAAAAAATATCAAAATAACACAAACATCGAATTTTATAAGTGTTGAATGATCGGAAAATATACTGGTATAAGTTTAATATAATAATATCAAATGGCGATTTTGAAGGTTATAATATCTATATAGATGAATAATTTTTTTTTTCAAAAAATAAATAAATAAAAAAAAACTTTAGATCATATGTATATAATATTCTTTATGTAGAACTGATCTATAAATATATTATAATGATATTTTAATCTCATGTTTGAAATTGCGAATTGTAATTTGGCTAAAAATAAAAATACGAGTCGCTCGTTAAATATTTAGATATAAAAGGTGCTGGTTGAAGTTAAATAGTTATTTTTAGATATAATTTTTTATTTTCGGTTGTATTACGTAATATTTGATGCCAAAAATATCAAACGAAAATATGTTTTTTTTTTCAAATATTCTATCATAAATTTTATTTCTGATTTGAAAAATGTAACACAATTTATATTTTACAGCTTTATAAATATAAAATATTATTTAAATTTCTACATTTATAATTTATATAGTGATAAAAAATTTTAACTAATTATTAATTTTATTTATAAAGAAAATAAATCATATTTATATATTTTTTTTATATTCGTCTAAATTAAACATTACTAATTTGATTTAAATATATAGTCATTTATTAACCTATTACAATATCAAATCAGCTTTCTGGAATTCGAAAAGCAGACACATCTCTAAAATTACTCTCAATTTATTTTTAAATTTTACTTAAATATTTAATTATATCTTCATCTGAAATAAGGCAAAATGCGAACGAATTATATTTATTTTATTATAAAATGTCACAACGACAAAAACGTATTTCGATCCGATTTTTGTCGAATTGTAAAATTCAAAAATGCACGTACCTTTATATTAATAATATAAATAACAAAGTAAAACACCGATATTACGGATCGTTATTTATTTATTTATTTATTTAAGGGTACAAGAGTAAAAAAAAAAACCTCCGAATTGAAATAAGTATGCGCATTCGCTACGTCGTTATCGATAATGAGACCGGGATTGTTTTCTTGAAAAAGTCGAAAATAATAACAGAGAAAAAAATTATATATATATATATATATATATATATATATATATATAAGCGTTTCATAATTCCATTATATTTTTATGTTTGGGGTCGTATTTATTTTTATTTTTTTTTCATAATATAATCAAATCTAAGAAACGTATTCGGGAATCGTTATGAGAAAAAAGTAATGTTTAAAAATGTCTTGTTTGCATTATATTATATTTTCATGCAAATATATATATGCTGTATTATTTTTTTTATATAATAAGGAAATTATATTTAAATAATATATGTTCATTTTAGGTTTTTTTTTATGATTACATAGCATGTATATGTATAAACAATATACAAAATTATCAATTTAATAATTTAATTGAAATTTATTTAATATATAAACAAAAATGTTTATCATCACTGTATTTCGAAAGTTATAAATATAATATAATAAAAATGATTAGTTTTATTTTATACATAAAATAATGAGATAAAAAAATAATTAAATATTAAGTATTATAACACGTGTTACATAATATGAATGAAAAAAAATCATATTAAAAATATTTCCACATCATTAATAAATTTAATCATTAGTATAAATTTTTTTTTATCTTCATATATATTTATTATAAATTAAATAATATTCAAATAAGCTAAAAAATATTCAGCTATATATGGATTTTTAAATTAAAAAACAATTATCACAGCATTTATATGTATATATACATATATTAGAACTTAATTATTTATATAAATAGGTATGCAATAAATCGAACAATAATAATAATAGCGTCGTTATTCGCATGACGAATGTTTTCAAACTTGGAAGGGGGATGGGGAGGGGGGGGGGTACGGCGGCGTTTCCTGTATATTTTCTACAATTTCTATTGGCCCCCGAATACCGCTATAACCGCTCCCCTTTCCTCGGTTTCCGACGATATTTACGCGGGAAAATGGATAAATTATTAGGGTACGCAATTTAAATAAGAAATTTCGCAAAGAGCCCTGTTTATCAAATATATCACGGCGAAGTGTTGTGCCCTGGGTCCGTCGAGACCCCGTAAGGTTTTACAATTCGCTACCGAAAACGGGAACGCGCCTCCGCGATGTTCCCGCGGGACCGGGAATATGTCAATGCTTATGCCCCGGTTAAGGATTACGTGGGTTTCCATCGCAGCTGAACAGTATTTTATGCCCTTTTCCAACCCCTATCTGCGGACACCCTTTTTGCCCATCTGAACTCTTCTCTTTTAGCCGTTGCTGTTTTTAACCTTTTTTTTTTTAGATATTTCTTCATAAGAAAATCACGATTATCATACTTAATTTTTTTTTTCATATTTCACTCAAATTTTGCAAGAAAAATATAAATTTTATTACAAAATTACAGTGATGCTGCGTTATTTTTTATATTCATCTATCGCGGATTCGCTATTTCGCGGTTTGTCTATTGCGAAATAAATATTTTTGTGGATGTTTGTTCAGTATCTATATCAAAAGTTTAAGTTATTTTTATTGTATATATATTTAACATTTAATAATGAATTTTAAAAGAAACAAGTATTTGTATAAAATAATGTAGGAAAAATATATTAAATAAATTAAAAAGGTTCGGGTAGTGTATAAGTGTGTGAGGAGAGTTTATAAAAACTTTAAAAAATTAAATATATATATATATATATATATATATATATATATATATATATATATATAGTATTCCTACTTCAAACCATAACACCCGCGTTAAATGAGGATTGTCATAATGATGAATGTGCTATTTATTAAAATATTAATCCAAAATAATGATAAAAAAATAATATTTTAAACGATATAAAATTAAAATTCGATGAACGCTTTCATACTACTGGTTAAGAATAGTATATTTAGTCGAAATCAACCCTTGATGAAAACAACTCCGCTTTTCAGCGGTTTCTGATTAACTGAAACGAATCGAATATATATATATATATACGATTTTAATAATTGTGATCCGTTTTTGAAATCTATGTCGAAAACGCGACCTTAATGCGTTTCAGACGTGTTTTAAGAGATTTTTATGGTATGAGTTTACCCGGGGGTGGTTCTTAGTATACAGCCTTAGGTTTCATTCTCACACCGTCGTGTAACGTGCTCGGTAATTTTATATACAGATAGTTTATTACGCAAACACCTGACGCGTGTATAATTTATAAAGGCGAGCGTCTTGGGACGATGACGTATAGTAGACGCTAGGAAAAGTGGAAAGACGCGAAATTACTAATGCAAATGTAACATAATGCGTATATAAATGAATAAATAAACGGTGGCCTCAACTATATATATATATATATATATATATATATATATATATATATATATATATTATACAAGAATGTTTCATGTATAAAACTAAAAATTTGTTCGATTCATACAAAATTGCGATTTATATATAATATATATATATATACCATATATATTATAACGCGCAAGGCTTTCATGTGATGAAACGTTCAAAGGTTACTTTCAATGACAAAAGTTTTCATATGAGATTGTAAAATATTTTTAAGAAAATAAATATTAAAATATATCGCTAAAATATATATATATATATAATGTTAAAACAGATCGATTTTGATATTCAAAATATTTTTTTACTCTGAATTGATTTGGTATATTGTTACATTATTATTAAAAAAAATATATATATAATAATATTAAAATTATTATTTAATGAAATAATGTGGGTGTAAACTTTTGAATTCTATACATTGAATTTGTCGACTCAATTGTTTATATTTCAAAATATTAATTATGTTTAAATATTATTAATATTTTCAATAAAATGTTACAAATAAATCAATTTAAATTAAAATATTATAATATGATTTTTATTGGCGTAGATTAAAATAAAAATTTTAATTGAAAAGTGTTAAAAATAGAATTACTCATAATAAGTATTTTTTCATAAATAATATATAATATTAAAAATTATTTTATAGAATTATTATTTATTTAAAAGTAATAAATTACACAATTAATCTATTATATTAATAAACTAACCACAAGTAATGTCGTTTTTTAAAGTTTTCAATATCACAATAAATTGTAACATTTTTATAATTCATATTTTTTTTATTTTAAATTTATATATATATATATATATATATATATATATATATATATATATATAATATAGAGGAAAAATAGTTTTTACGTCACACAACTTGGGGGTGGATTATATGAGTTATAAATTATAATTAACGTTCAATAAAACGCCAGTACAAGAATATAAATAAAGCTGACAACGTACCGTCGTAGATTTAAAGTGCAATTTAAAGCAGATGACGCCGAGTTTCTCAAAGTGTGTTTCGCGCGTACTATTATTATTATTATTAATATTATTATTATTATCGTTAGAAGTGGGTGCCACACGATGTTAAATAATAACACGAGCCAAATTGCAGCCTGGAAACATTTCATTAGCGTAACGACGTATGTAAACAACAAGCAATTAAAGTTGCATTATAGTGGCTGCACTAACAAGAAAATCCATTATTACCTACTTTATTCAAATTAACGTCGATTGCGACAATTAAAGGGTTAACGTGTCATAAATTCCGATTTTGATTTCACATTAACGGATAAAATTTGAACAGACAAGATTTCTAAACTATCAATTGTATATCTAAATTTTAGATATAATATTATTACTTTTGAATAATAATATTATGTGACGCGTTTATAAACTGATAAATATATAGTATATTTATACTGAAGCCGTTTCATCAGTTGAAAGCATCGTATAAAATTTCCATTTAGAAACAGGTTGTCATTCGTATATATACCATATATATATATATATATATATATATATATATATATATATATCGACGACTTTTCTTTTATTTTTGTGAACCGGGTATTTTCAACCCCCATAGAAATGCGTCCGTCGGTCGATCGTGACAAATTGACCCTTTTGTTTCAATTGTAAGACATTCAATCTACGAACGCGAGGCCATCGTTCAAAGGCCTCCCTCGGTCGCCGCGGCCCACAGTTCGATAAATAGTTTTCCAACTGTGGGTCGCACTACATATAGATAGAAAGAGAGAATATATATATATATATATATAAAATGAAAAGGTCTGAGAAAGGGATGTATTCTTTAGCTGTACAGAAGTTTTTGACTCATCCATCGAGGGGTGGCCGAGGTGGACCACGGGTAGAAAAGCCGAAACCACCAAAAAACGAATACTCTCGGACCTCGGCACGCCCGCGGACCCGGGATTTACATGACACGAAAATCCTCGACCATAATTTGTACGGATTAGTAACTAAGGTTAAACTAATGCAATAATTGATGAAGCCTCCACTATAAACCTATAGTTTGCGTTATACCGCAATCGGCGAAAACTTGCCAACGTCATATGATATTATTATACATATATAATAACATATATCATTATTTATAAATAAATATAAAAATATATTTTAATCACATATTTATGAATTTTATTCAATACATTAAAATAATAAGAATAATATATTTTTATATAAATTTATTATATATATATATATATATATATATATATATATATATTTGAATTTTAAAATTTATAATAATAAAAAATAATATGATTAAAATTTCGACGTTGATTTTTGTGTCGTTTTTCTAGATCTTATTAATTATGAAAAAAAAAAGATGTCGGATATTTTAAATGTGGGATAAAAATTCCACGGATTTGAAGTTAATTATATTATAATATAATTCGTGAAATGCAAATTGTTAAAAAGTAGAACCGAGCGAAAACCGAGAACTTTACATAACGCGCAAAACGAGCAAAAGAGGTCTCATAAATCATTTCCGTTTTAATTTTACGTCCGTCTAACATGAAAAATTTTTCAGATCCAAAAAATAATAATAATAATAATAATAATAATAATATCCGAAACGCGGAAAGGGTGTACAATGTTGAAATAAAAAATTTTCGAAAAAAATACGACCATTATCAAAAATAAAAATAAAAAAAATAGAACGAAAGAAAAAAAAAATTCGAACGATTTAAACAAACATCGGTTAGACTTGCGGTAAATCACATTCGGAGATCGGTTAATTTGGCGTTTCGCTTTTGTTTTCTTAAGAAACGGAGGCAAAAACACGGGTTTTTAGGGTCTAACCGGAGGGAGGGGGGAGGGGGAGGTTGGATGGTTTTTAAGTGGGGTTCTCTCTGGCAGCTCGCATTATAAATCTTTTTCGGTCCCTCTTCGCTTAGAGATCCTCAAGAATAGAGAGTGAGCCTAACGAATCTGTGGGAATTCGGCCATACGACGACGAACCATAAATTTTATCCGAAAAAGATAGAGCCCTTGACCTATGCCGTGTTTACACTGAAAATATGCGAATAATTGAGGTTGCGCGAAAAACAAACCCTTATTATTTATTGGACAGTTAATTAAGGCCGCCCTTAATCCGACGCGATAAATAGTTGTCGGTTTGTACGAGTAAAAAGTTTGATTAAACAACAATGTTTTCAACATTATCTATACTATATAATTAATACAACTTTTACTTAATCGCGTTATTAAGATAAAATTAATTTTATTCTATTTTCCAATAGTTAAACTTTTCAATTGATTGTAGAAAATTTTTAAATATTTACAGATCAAAAAGTTCAACTTCCGCATAGAAAATGACGTTAGTAAATTAATACTTTTTTTCTTACAATAAATCATTACATTTAAATAAAAAAAAAAAAGTTGGTTAAACCTTTTGTTCATTAACTGCTCAAGTTATAAAATGATATCGATAAATTACGTCAATTAGTATAATAACCGTCCGAATTCAAACACAGATAAAAGGGATAGCGAAAACTTCATACTCAATAAGGGAATTTAAAGGGTCATAACCTCCACGAAAACCCTAATTACTCTATTAAAAACAGTTCTGGTATAGCCGGCTATATTCCGATTGTTTATGATTCACCACCCCTATTTTCTTGATTCTAACATAACAGTCATAATTACACCCTCAATCTTCGACTGCATATTCGCTTGCGAAACACGACATTACCAAGAATATTTAGGGTTGTTGTATTTTGATAATATATATATGGACCAAATTGAACTCATTGAGAAAATCAATAGAAATTTAAAATTTTATATATCAGATTTAATATTTAAAAATTTAGTATATAATGTATTATACGATTATTGATCGATTTATATGATAAATTATCGCGATATTCGAATGTGTTTATATTAATGGAGGGGCGAGTTGAGTCAAATTCGCCCCTTTTGCAAAATCGAATTATAATCGAAACGGTTAAATGTTGACACTCAGGGTTTGACGCAATCTGGAGGCAATTAGCCCTCATGAATACTTGAACAGACCTCGAACCCTGGTTTACAATCCCCGTTTGCGCTACACGCATTTACATATACATCGGTATCGGTTATAGAAAACGTCTATATATATATTTTTCTTTAATTATTTATTATGTAAAAATAAGTTCGTACGATTTTCCGAACGATTTCTAGATACTCGAAAGTGCTTTCTGTATAAATTAGATTCGGCACAGGTTTGAAGCACCATTACTCGTATAAAGTGCATCAAATAAAACAATTACACCCCATTTATTGACATAAGCTAGTACAAGTTGGAAATAGTCTAAGAGTATGCGTTTGATTTTTTTTTATTTTTTTTTTTTTTGGTTCCGGACAACGGGCGGAAAACTCGAAAGATGAAGAAGCAAAGTTTTTCAATGGCTCCCGAGAAAACTTTAATGGCATGTTATTTCAAACTGGATATGTTCGAGAAGTTGCCACGGCTACGAACGAGAAAATCAAACGGTCTTATTTTATGTTATTTCCTTTACTCATTTTATTTTATTTTATGTTTATTTTTATTTTATTTATTTTTTTTGGAGCTCCGGTTTTATTTCACGGATACGCGTTCCGGTTCGTTCGATTTAAATAGAAAAATTTTCCTCATTATTTCGAAGCACTTTTCCGATCCGGCACTGCATGCATTATTACGTTATATATTTCAGTTTTTGAATCGGGGGTTCGTTTCCGAGTTGGAAAATACGGTTTCTGCTATACACACCTGCTACTTTTGCTACTATTAGTACTGATATTACAAAGGGTGTTTTATATATAAATATTTATATATATGTATATATTTTCACAAACGAATCGAACAATTATTTATTGCACAATATATGCATCTATTTTATATGATTTATTTTGATATGAGAAATAACTTGAAGAAACATCAATGTTCTTCGATTTATTTTTAATATAAACTAGATTTATATTTGACACAAATAGATTGTGGTTGTAGAAGAAAACAGTGACACACAAATTCTATGCTAAATTAAACTTTTATTTGGAGAATAATAAGATTGGCACGGTACAATTCAGGGCGTCAATAGCTCACAGGGAGCACAAATGAATGGAACTATTCGAATAATTTGCAAGAATTCCAATTTGAAGAAGCAAAACCTCCCTTTGTAGTTCACAGCTCGCCTTCTAAGAGCTCACAATTGATTCTTATCATCTAACCACAACTATATAAGCGTTGTACAGGTTCGATTCCACGAGCAAGTTCGGAATAAATGAGCTCATCCGCGCCGCTTTTCCGAGTCTGGAAGCCGTAAGGGTGACGCAAGTGGAATGAGGATGAAAACTCTTCCTCCATGTTGAAAGTCGGAATAGATTTTCGCGTCTCGAAGGGTAGTCGTCGCACCTGGAGACCTCAAATGTCGAACACACAATGAGCTAGTATCATCTAGTCTCGAGATTTGTGGACGATTGTACCGCATAGCTGGCTGTGTGCGGTGAAATCCAATCCGGAAACGGAAAATAAAAGCTCACAAAAGATTCCGATTGAATTGTGTACGATTGAGAAACATTGAAACAGTGAATTGAATTCGTAATAAGGGTAAATGAACGGTTAAAATAGATTTACTATTGTTTTTTTTTTCTTTCAAGTCACGGTTTGTGTTTGAAAAAAAAAAAGAATTTTATTAATCCGAGTAGTGTAGTGGAATTGCAAAGGATCTCTTGGGTAAAAATACGTAATTGGTTAATCTTTTTCGATTCATATGTTTATATATATATATATATATATATATATATATATATATATATATATATATATATGAAGGGAAAGTGGCTCTTATTAGCTAGTCTAGACTCCGGAAGGGACTAGAAGCGGCTTTTGAATACATATTAATAGGTACACTCGATGTTGGAGTGCGATACTCTGGTGTCTCACTATTCCGCTCCCAAGAGTGCAATCTTTCACGTTGACCGCGAGGGTAGGTCTAGGGGTAGGTTCGTTTCAGGTTAGGGGTGGTTTCCCTGCAAGCTTTTATTCGACGTCCAAGATATGAATCATAGTCCATTGTTTGGTCGAGCACCACCTATCCACCTATGGCCGGCGTGTGAATTACGAAAATATTGCGGATTTCAATCATCCCCTAATGCTGTGGCCGGCAATATAGTGATAAAGACTTGAGGGATGACCGCCTCCTGGGGGTGGTGGTCACGTTATTTATGGAGCACTTGCACCACCCATCCACTACCGACGTGTATAACGATCGCATTATACACATACGTGTGCCAGGGGGTTGTTTTGTGTATGATCTCATACCGAGCTTGGCTTTCAGCTGAAAGTGACACTGCACCACTGCAGAAAGCCATCTCGCACTATATGTACTTGTGACACTGCGCGGCATAAACATTAAAATTCATGTATATTTCTACATAATGCCACCCTGTATATGTGCATAATCCATAGACCATTTTATGAATTCAATTGCTATTCCGAAACGTGATTGCTCTAAATATTTATAAATCATTACAGCTGGCTCGTTTTTTTTTTAGATTTTTATAAATATTTTTTTTATCATATATAATTTTTTATTTTTTAAAATCAAATTTATAAAATTTTAATACTTTTTAAATAAGATTCACTTGTCTGTTTATCCGGGTGGAATTTTGTAATTGATTTTTTTTGTGTACTTTCCGATATTCAATTGAGCTGAAACTGTGCACACTTGCTTCACTCTCGATGACAATGCAAGAATCAATTAACAAATTTACAAAATTATCGGTCATTTTTTTATATTTCTTTTACGATACAATTGTCACTACTAATGCGATATAACAATAATACAATAATATTATCGTTTGTATTTTTGATATATAAAAATATGAAAAAAATCACAATAGATTTTGTTATATTTTAAATTACACACATTTTATCCATTGATATTTAAATATTCGAACTCTAGACATACTGAAAACTAAACAAACACGTTATCAAATAAACCAACGCAGATGTCACTTGTTCAGTTGAGTATATATTTTATCAGACACACATGTATTTATTTTATATTAACGGTGCGATGAAAAATAAATAAAAATGTTGATCGATTGAATTTTTATCCGTTTTATATTTTATAGAAAACGTCGTCCTTCTTTCGATGGTTAAAGTATGAAACACATATAACTAACTGCCTCGTTGGCTTATAGTTTCAAAGAACTAAAAATATTGGCTCGTAAACCATTTCGCCTTTTGACGTATAAAGATTTTTGCAACACCGACGATATTTTATTTATTAAACGTCACTGCACAAAATTAAATTCTCAAATAAAGTAATACGTGAACGTGTTGCGGGACTATTTTTTTTTCTACATATTACAATAGATCGATTTATATTATTTTTGTAATAAGTTTTAGAAATTTATCTTCTTTATCATTTTTATTGATTGAATGAAATATATCAATATCGAAAGCGTCAAAACGAAAAAAAAAAAACAGTTGAGAGCATCTGAACTCGAGCGGAAATCTAATGGCCATTTATAACGCATTGTTTCATTGCTGTTAACAATCAAGAAGAGAAAGAAGAAGAAAACTACCCCTCGAAATGATTATTCCGAGGGTGTGTCTCGTCCTTTCGGACGTTTCTCAACAAAAGGGGAAGAAAACATATGGTCACCGTGCTGAAAGGGAGATTCATAGTCTCGTAATAAATTCATTTCGACATTACAAAACCTATCAAAGGAGACCGAGATGAAAAGAGGAGTCGAAGCGAAGAAAAAAAAAAGAGCACCCCTAATTCAGACTGAGAAAAACCCTCGAAAAAGTCACCTCGCGTGACATATGACCGAATTTGAGATGCGCGAATGAACACGTCGACCCATCAATTTTTTCCCTCAATCATCTCGACTCTTTTTTTTCCTTGTTTCCATCTCTTTTTCACCCTCCTCTCGAATATATCGACGAAGTGTTAAAAAGAAGTGCTTTGTGAACGTTTTGCCGCCATTTTCCATCCCGTTTCTTCTTCTTGGTCGTTGTATGAGCCCAGTTTCTCTCGTTATGGCCTTTTTTTTCTGGATTTGCTCATTGTGTGCAAGTCGATGCTCCTTTATTTTCCTTTTTTTTTCTTTTATCGTATGCGTACTTTTTCTTATTCGAAGATAAGTGAGCACGGCTTTAGTCCTTGACAGGCGTTTTCATTATTCGAAAACTCATTTCGCCTCGACATATGTATATACAGAGAGTGCTAGATAAAAGAATTCAGACACTCAATGCTTCGCTTTTCATTTAATATTTTCAAAGATTTCAATCAATACTTTTTTTTAAATGTGAAATCTAAAAGTCTCTTAAATCAAATAGCGATTGAATTAAATATATATTAAATCAATCATCTTTTATGACAACCCTTTATTACTCAGAGTTTTGAAATACTCAAATAAAGTTGACAGTTTTTCACATTAATAATTAAAATAAAAATTATTTTAATTAAAATTTAATAATAATAATACCACAGAAAAACTAATACAAAAATCAAAATTTCAACATTAATAAATATATTTATTGTATTCTAGGAAAATTCCAATTAATATGTTTTTTTTTGTTGATGCATTATTTGTTTTCCTTTTTACTGTAGCAATATATTTTATTATATATAACCAACAATGTTATCTTTCAAGAACGGGATATAAGGAATTTTGTGATTACGTGAAAATATATCAAATGAAAACGAAATGTCCAATTATAAATAAATATAATTCATGTTGCAAAATTATTATATATTAATTTGTTATTAAAATTATTGATCAAAATAATTTTTGTTGAATTAAAAATGATAATAGTTTTTTTAATAATTCTCGATAATTATTATATTTCCAAAAATTTTTCTCTGCTAAATCATCAATTTTTTATTAAATAATTTCACTGTATTTAATTTTAATATATTTAAAGCGTTATAAAATAATGCATTCTGATTTATGAAAAAACAATAGAGGAAAATAAATCATCACAACAAAGAAAACAACGTTGGAAGTCAAATTTTCGAAGAAAAGAGAAAAAAAAAACGATATCAAAACGGAAGCGTCGAGGAAAATTCGGTTTGCGGAAAAGTCGAGTTTTCCAGCAGACGCGCCAGGGCGACCGGGACGTTACCGCGTTGTTTTTCCTCGGGGGAGGTGCGGCATCGTTTGGTCCCACGGAAGGAGACAAATGCGTCGCATTTGTCCGTCTGTCCGGAATGATGCCGCGGACGCGAGAGCCGGAAAATCGCGCCTCTCTCTTGGTCCGTCATTCGAACCCTCTCACGACCGTAATTTTCTTCAAGTTTTTCTCCCCCATTTCCCCGTTCGCCGCTATCACGCCCTTCTTTCCATACATTTTCTCTCGCTCATTTTTTTTTCGCGTGATGTTTTTCTAGTATTTTTCCGAGCATTTTTACTTTTTTATATGGTAATTCGTCGCCGTAGTGAGAAAATCGCGTTATTATGATAATGACCGTCGACGACGTTCGGCGACTTTAAACGTGATCGATGACCGACTCTTTTCATTTTTACCTATACAATTCATAATTTGTTACTTCACACATCCATATATAATATATAATATATTCCTTTAAAGCTTCCATTATAATATATAAAATAAAATAATATTAAAAAAAAAATATATATATATATATATATTAATTTAAAACAGAAATCCTTTGTTACATTGAAAAATCACAACACGTTTCAATCAAAAATTATTGAGTTTCATTTTGAAATGTTTGTTGTTTGTATTGTGCCTCAGATATTTTTAAAAAGGCATGCAGAATGCGTATCAAAATAAAACCTTTAATTTGCGCAGCTTTGTAAATTTTTCTCCTATAACTGGATTATAATTCGATGCGTTTGATGCATTTTGTTATAAATTCAATTTTCAAAGAGAAGTATGCACAAACAAGTTCACTTTAAAAAAAACTATTATATTGGAAAATATATTTTATTTTATTTAAAAAAAATAATTAAAATTATTGTAAAAGCTTTTATGTGTTTTTTTTTTTGGATATATAATAATTTGTATAAATCTAATATTTATTTATAAGATTTAATGTTTGGAATTTCAATATATATTCGATTATATATAAAATAATTTTCTGATAGATTACGTTTCAATAGCTTCGATTTTACATATTGAATAAAAAAACTATGTATGAAAATAAAGTAAAGAAAATATTGTGTATATTTAAATATCAATCGCAATACTAAAAAAATTGAAAATATTCAGAAAAACACTTATGTAGAAAAAAAACATCTTATAGAAAACGATGAGCATATAGAAAGAAAAGAAAGCGACAGAGATGCTGGAAAATATTAAGTTTTCCGTGCTTCGACACACCAGTGTTGCCAGTATATTATGCGTTTCATTCCTTTTTCCTACTCCCTCCCTTCTATCCGAATCTTTCTTTAGTGTTCCGTCTTTTTTTTTTCTTTCGTTCTTCTTCTTTTCGTGAAAATGTGCCCGCCGAAAGTGATATGAAAAAATATTACGAAATAACCCGTAATAAGAGGCGAACCCTTGACAAAATAAAGATGTAAATGACGAAAGGATATGGAAGGACTAAATCACATCATATATTCCCCGGGATAAAAAAAAACCAGACGATAAAATAAAACGATACCGGAGCTACGTATACATATGACACGAGAAAAGTAGAGTTGAGAAAAAAAAATATTTTTCCTTTTTCTTCATTCGACCGAAGAACGAATGGAAATTTTTTTTTTCTGTATGCGTACGTTTTTCTTCGTCGAGGCTCTTCGGGCTTTTCACGGTGTCCTTATGAGAAATTTTCAGAATGAAAGGCAATATGTTTCTTGAGTGGTGTGCGTTGAACGTTTTATTCGATTATCTTTCGGATACTAGGCGTTCGCATTCGTTTCCTATGAAACTCTCGTGTGACAAATCGATGTTTATTGAATTTTTTTCTGAATGAAAGAAATCTTCTAAATATATATATATATATATATATATATATATATATATATATATATATATATATATATATATACATATATAAAATAATAGATTTTCTCATATACGTTACGTTGAAAGTGTCTAATTTTTCCATTCATTTAAATTTGACCTATTTTGTTGAAAGCACTCGTCGATAGAATGGAATTTTTATTTATATATGAAACGATGAACACTCCAAATATATATATATATATTCATCAATAATATTAAAATATATAATGTTTTTTTTTAGAATTTCAACAATTTATTAAATATATAAACACATGAATCGTTCATTAACTGTTCTTTTTTTATCTACTGATATAAATTTTCATTTTTTTTAATATATATGAATAAATTACAATAATTTAAAGTTTATAAATATTTTGTATATATATATAAATATACATATATATGTTGGAAAATTTTCCAATAAATGGCAGAATCGCTCGAAATATAGAAACAAATTGACACAAAGACGATTTTATCGCATCGATACATCTGAGTAACTGATATATGCATATCTCTTTACAATTCGCGGGCCGCAATCGATCGAGATTTTCCCGAAACGTTTTTCATGTACACACATATACATATATATAAGTTTAATAAAATGCGCGATATGTTGAAAATCAAACGAATATAAATGTTGAAAATGAAAATTTTCATCAAATATATACATATCATATTATATTAAATAATGATTTATAATTTAAATTTGATATTTTTTTTCATGTATAATATTATATATGTGAATATATATATATGTATATATGATTATTGTAGTATATATGTATGATTTGTTTTATAAAATAGCACTTGTATCCTTCGATTTTTGATCGTATCGAATATAAATATACTTAGTCGTGTATCGCGCAAAGGAAGAAGGCACCGACGGACGAGGGTTTTTTTTTGATATATATATATATATATATATATATATATCCGTTTTTCCGAACGTCGAAGAACGAGGTCGTTCCCTTTTTCGCAAATGCCTGTTGATAAATTGAATATCGTTTCGATATTAATGGTCCAAATATATCATTCTCGCGGGGAAGTTTTCGATTTTCCCGTTAGAATCGTAGATATTTGAATAACGGAGGCATCGACGGTAAATTATATATAATATATGTATTTTTTTCAACACTCTTATATAATAAATATTTTCTGCGAAAAACTTATGATTAACTATGAAAGAAAAAAAAAATCGCGACAAATCAATTTTTTTCCATTCGATAAGTGTTCACTTTATGTTTTCCTCCCTTATATTCGACACGGTCGTTCAACGTCAACGTGTACATTTCACGAGTGATAAATTCTAATACTAAGGGTGGGGAGGGGTAGATTTCGGTATCGCGAGGGTTGTTTTGTGATGGCTGATGATGCGCGTTCATAAGCCTTAAATGGCTCAGAAATGAACCCTTTACACGTCGCGTGTGCCATTTATTCCGCACAAACATCACAAAATACCCTAATACGTATAAATATGTGTCATTTTATTATATGTGTCACGTGCGAATGTGTATATATATATATATATATATATATATATATATATATATATATATATGTGTGTTTAATATCACAAATTATCGTGATAATTGATAAAAATATTTTTAACCTATATAAATCATATAATAAAATATGTATGCTTATTATTCAAATTCAGACTCTATATAATAAATTAATTATATTTATACATACAAAAAAAAAATATGCAAAAAAGATATTCAAAAAATAATTTTGCAGAAATTATATTTATTAAAAAATATAATTTTTTTTAAATTAAATATTAAAAAATTAACACATTTTGTTCACTTTTTTTTTGATAATTATTTTAAAACAAAAACGTAAAAGGAAACTCTGATATATTTATCGAGAACCACAAATAATGCTTCATAGTCGCGTGTGGCTCGCGTGCCGCAGTTTAACCACTTCTGTTATATAATATATTAAAAAAAAATGATCGCAAAAAAAGGCATCGAAGAAAAACAGTTAATGTTGCATTAAAACGAATTTCAACTGTCGACAGAAGGAAAATGCGAAAAAAATCTATACACATATATATATATATATATATATATATGTATATTTTATATACAATACCGAGAAGTCGGAAAGTGTTTCAAATTAGGAATAATATTTTAATGTGACATATTTCTGGGTCGTTTCGACGACAACCGGGAATTTTCCTACTACGAGATGAGCTCGCGAAGATGAGGTTTCCCGCGATGCGAACTCTCCATATTTATACAGGGTGGTGAAGACGCTCTCTTAATGCTCGGGCCAATTTGTCAAAAGCCTCCCTTTTTCTGCGACTTCATAGTGGAGTCGAAGTTTTTTTTCTTCTTCCCTCTCTTTTATTATTATTATTATTATTATTATTCGGAGGCATTCATTCTTTCCTTCCACTTCTCGTGCTCGAGTCGAAGTCCTCTCGTTCCGGTGGTAACTTTGAACTTTGCATACGCGGAAAAAGAAGTCGCTTTCAGTAGCAGACGCACGTTAGTTCCTCATCTGAAGGCGTAGGGTGGAATAGATGTGTATTTTTATATATACAGGGTTATCGTGAATATCAACGAAAAACAATTTTATTATATATATAATTTTTTTTTGTTTTATTTTTAAATGTTTTTTTATTTTTTTTAATATTTAATTTCTTTTCTTAAAATCTGATATAATTATTTTTATATCAAAAATATTAAATTATTTTTTTATTTGCATACTTACTAAATATATAACAAAAACATGTAAATCCACCAGTATAAAAATTATATATATATATATATATATATATATATATATATATATATATAATATAATATAATTTTAAATTATTCTTGGACGATTCTGTATAAAAATATACAAATACGAAGAAAAGCACCCTACAAGTGTTGAAGAATACCGAGGCATTAGTTATCTTCACGGCCACTTCACCCCGCGGAAAAACTCGCGAGCTTTTCCGCTTCGGTCGTTTTTTCAACTCTGAGCTGCACCACCTCCTCCCCCCCACATTTTCTCGTTCGGAAGCTCTGCGCCCCTCGTCGTTTTCTTTCTTTTTTTCCCGTGTTTTTTTTTTTGTCTCTTTAGCTCGAGCATTTTTCCGTTTTCTTTCCGCTTTTGTAGCCGTTTTCCGCGCTTTAACGCCACTACATTATTTCCTCTCGTTTGATTCTAGTTATGTATACGAGATACCATATTATCGCTGTGATTTTGGTCTATCAACTTCATACAAATGCTGTTTAAAAATATGAAAAATATTTTAGTATATATAAAACGTTCAAAAACCGAACTATATAACTACGTGTATTCATCATAAATATTTTTAAATGAATAAATATATAAAAATGCAAAGAATTTGGTTAAACTAAAAATATTTTACGTTAGTAATTTCATTTTATATGTGTTGAATAAAATATTTGCAGTATTTTTTAATTTATATCACTTAATTATTTTTATAAATTTTATATTAAAAATATATCTCAATATATAAAGGTCTAAAAAAAAATATTTACTTATTAACATCGATCTATTTATAATATAAGAGTTCAAATCAATATGTTTTATTTTATAAAATGTTGCAATAATTATTAATATAAATAAGATATTTATATTGTCGTTTGAAATATTGATAAAAAATTTCATGATATGAATTAAACATTAAAACAAAAAATGAATTAAACGTTAAAAATTAAAAAAATCTAAAATTAAATAATAATTGTTTTATTATATTTTCAGATGTTTTCAATTTAAATTATATTATTAAAAAAAATCAATATCATACATTTTAATGGAGTCATTAAAATTACACAAAGTCGTCGTTGCGCTTATTAAAAACTCAAAATATATTCAAAATGTCCGCACACATGTACAAAAAATAAAATAAAAATATGTTAGGGGGGGGGGCTATGTGCAATAAATGCGGGTACGTTTTCCGGTCGTGCGACACTCGCGATATTGAATCCGAATGTTCTCCTTTTTACGAGTGCTTTAGTCTTTTTTCAACCCCATATACACCTTTTTATCTGCCCCCCCCCCCTATATAGCTATACGTTATGGTGGATTCTCTTCTATTTTATATTTTTTTATTCATTTTATGTTTACTTTTATGCCGATATATTTCCATTTCGTTCCATATTGGTCGACGCTGTTAGGTTTCGTCTTTTTTTTTCCTTTTTTTTTTTTGAAGGGGGTGTGAAAGTTTGACGATGAGATTCTAAGTTATAAAGGGGATGATGACGATGAGAATTGTTTTGAATATTATCAACGCTTTTTAAAAGAACTATTGAATTTATATAATTTTAACAACATATTTCTTTTTACAATTCTATTATATATGATATATAAAAATAACTTGTTCGTCAATTAATATTAATATTTTTTGTTATTAAATAAAAAACATTATTTTATGATGAAAAATGATATACCAAGATTATAACTTAGATCCAGTCTTAGGCTGCGTATTTTTTTATATATTATATTAACGAGTGAATAATTTTCGTTTTAATCTAGTATAACATCGTCAACAATGAAAAATTATGTGTAACGGAAAAAGTTTTCTCATCTGCATAAAAGTATCAGAAAATTTATGATCCTAATTATTATGTAGCAAATTTTTCAATTAAAGTTTCGCACTTTCCAATATTTTAAAATATTTAAAAATTAATTAGATATTTGCAGGTGTACAATATTTTTAATGTGTATTAATGATCTTGTTAAATGTGAAATCAAATTGTCACGATTTTTCTTTACATTATTATATAATTAAAATAATTTATATAAATCAGACACGAGTTTAAGAGATAAAATCTTATCGTTGTATAATTCGTGATTAATTTATAATTAACTTTTGCCGGAGTCAAACGTTAAGGAAATTTATCAAAGGCGACCGAAGCATAATAACGAATTAAAGTATAATTTATGTAAAAGCAGGTAGTCGAAGGATGGTGGTCTTTGGACTAAAAGAGATGCGAAAGCTTTTTTTTTTTTTTTTTTTTTTGTAAATATCCATCCCGTTTTCCACCCTATAAAAGCGAATGGAAAGAGATGCAAATTGGGATTCAATTAATAAATTATGCAATAAAAATGACGTAAAAGTTCCGTGAGCCGTTTCCCATAGAAACGTTCAATAGTAATCCGTGTACTAAGCCCCTGGTCGAGTGAAATATTGACTAAGTTTCAAGCAAAACTCGACCGCAGAACAAAAGGGGATTAGCGATTATTTATACGGATGGCATTTTCCTATTATGTACACGTGTATATGTGCTAGATATATATATACGATCGGTGTCTGTGTGTAAGCGTGCTTAGCTTAGAACCGAGCGAGCGTAACTTTTGTATATATTACCGATCGTTTCAATGTTAAATAGTTGATTGAACTAATTATTATTGCAAGTTTTTGAAAATTTATTTATAATATAATATATGAAAATAATAATGAATATATAATATAGTATAATATTATAATTTCAGCTGGAGAGAATCTAATATGAAAATATAAAATTTAAAAAAAAATGGTTTCGCTAGTACAATACGGCAATAGTTGTGTGCTTTTGTACCATTTTAGCGCTTCCCGGGATAAACCCTGAACCGAGCACGGGATTATTCGGGAATTGTTCATAAATCTCCTTCGATTACTGCAAATCGGCTGCAACATTATAATTGCAAGTGCCGCACCTTGACAATGTATTTAGAACGTAAGTTACGGAAATGGGGATTTAACAATGGTCTCTGTTCCCGAGGGAGTTTCAAATAACTATATAAATTCCGGATTATATCATATTTATGATGATGGATACGAATTTTTAATATTTAAGCGTGATTTATGATTTTTAATGATCGATTCAAAATATTAAAAATTGTAAAAATTATCGCTCTCTTAAATATAATAAAAAATTAATATTAATATTTCCTTAATGCTTTATATGATTTTGAAATACTAATAGGATGAGATGCATATGTCTATGAAAAAGAAATGAAAATGGAGAGAAACCTTTTAAGAATGAAACGAACGCGAAGCTCGAAATGCGAACGCGTCATTTATGGCGTATTCCCACGTGGAGCGGAAAAGCGCGGAAAACTTTTCCGGAGATTCGGGGGGAAAACGCCAAAAAAATTACATTATGCAAAACATCGGTTAATGCATTCTTCGAATGAAAACAAAAAAAAAAAAAACGAAAAGCACGCGAATAAACGACCGTCGTGCTTCGCATTGTGTTCGCTTTCGCCCTTCTTTTTTCTGGAAAAAAAAATTTTTTTCAGGTTTCGGGAGGAAAATCGGAAAATTTTCGAGGGTTCGAACAGGACTCGCGGGACCTCTAAAGCGACCGCCGATGTCGGAAGGGTAATTTCAAAATTGTACTAAAACGTTATAAAAAAAAGAAAAGAGAGAGAGAGAGAGAAATTTAACCGACGACCAAAATACGGACGAGACCAGGGACCTGTCTCTGGAAAATAATTAAATTGATCGACCAGAAAAGCCAACCGACGGAGAAAATCTCTGAAAACAGAGTGCGATAGAAAGCCATGTATCGTACCTATTTGTTTTTAGTATTCGTTTTTTAAGTCTAGAACCATTCTTTAATATTACTATTTTTTACATTAGAAATCTATTTAATTATAAATAATACATTTTTTTCACATATTTATGACTAAAATTAATAGCGCTTTATTTCTAATGGATTTACAATTTTTATTAAAAAATAATAATTTTTTTTGATAAAAATCTAAACATATGACCATAACATAAATTAATTCAATGAAATTAATATTTTAAAATATAAAAATATAAAAAACAACCATGATTAACGATATGATGACCCGACTGAAGAACCCGTTCGTGACTAATTTCAGATTTCACCTCTGATCCATTATTATTGGAAAGCAAGAAAACACACTAATAACACTAGCTATATATAGAGTATAGAATCATATTCGCGCGATACGATTATATTAATATATTCCCATTAATTACGGGGGTCGAAGATGACAAGAAGCTGATCGTAGCGGTAGCCAACCTTTATTTTAAAATTTATAGAAAAAAATATATATATATATATATATATATTTGAGTGAAAATAATAAAATCATTTTAGTTCTTTTCGAAGATAATATTTATACTTGAAACTTCCACTGTGTTGAAAATATTCAAGACGTGCGAAACTTTACTATTAAAACTTAACCCTTTTGTGTCGTCGCCGTCGTCAACTGGGAAGCTTTTATTCGCAACCGGTGTGTGAAAGCTAGTGTTTTGTCAGGTTTAAAGCGTCAGGTCGAAGTTGCACATCGGCACTCAACCTTTTTCGCTATCCCGTGCAATAGCCGATACTTCCAGTTTTCGAGCATGCACTCGTATCGAGTTTTCCTCCCGGTGGATTTTCCACGAGTGCGGTTTTTCCGCTATTTGGCACTCGACGCTCTTCGCGAAAATAACGCCTTTAGGCTCTCGTCAACTTGGTCCTTAAAGTATTTTCTATACTTTTTTACAAGTTTTGAAAACTTTTATTGGTTCTCAATACGACAATAGTACTATTTTTATATAATAAATAAAAAAAATACTTTCAATTGAGTAATTGTATATATTTTATATGATTATTTTAATAAAAAAAATGTTTTTAATTTAAATAGACATATATACATATGTATAATTAAGTTTTATTATTTAGATTGGGTTGAATAAATTAAAAAAAATGTATTAAAATAATTATTAAAAATCTCAAATGTTTTTAATTATATATCTAATCATTTTTTTAAATTGTTTTATTAATGTCATTATTTTAATTATTAAGTTAAAAATATAATATTTCAAAGAGATAGAAATCAAATGAATGAACACTCAATAAATAGTTTTAATAAATAATACGATGAAATTTCCAATTTTGATTACATAAAACAATTTTAACAACACAATCGAAAATTTTCAAGCGTACACAAATAAACGTATAAAATTTAAATTGAACTTCGGCAAATATTTAAACGTTAAAATCACACAAATCGGCACAATATAATAAATATCTCGCGGGCCGCAATAATAATGCGGTTTTATTGAAATCATAATAATAACCGAAGTGAACAATGAACGTCTGAGATTTTCATTCGGGTATATATATATATATATATATATATATATATATATATATATATATATATATATATATGTGTGTGTGTGTGTGTGTGAGAGTTTGTACGCAAAACCGGACGAAAATCGGTCGGTTTTGATTCGATCCCTTTATGCGGAAGGCCGCAGACCGGTTTAGCGGGGGCCGCAAGAACGGAATCTAGCGAATTTCTATGGCGCGGAAAAGATGAATGGCAGACGCGTGCCGAAGCGCTGGTTTTAGATAAGGCCAACTATGACGGTTACCGGTCGCCGGTTTCACGTATTCCGGATCTTTTATATATGTATATATATTAGTAGTCTTATTCTACTAGATATACAGGCCTTTCTAAAAATACATATGCTCGTTTTGCATCGTTAAAATTTATGTTAACATAGCCGTTTTCAGCGCTAAGTTCTCATGTTCCATATATATTATATCAAAAGCATGTTTTAATTCAATATCAAATTCAAAATTTTCTTCATATAAAAATAGGTTTTTAATTATACATCTATATAATATAATAAAAAGGAAATTTATAGAAAATATTTCAGGTTCATAAATAATAAATTTAATTTTAAGTTTCTTTATATATTTATATATTAAATATGAAACTTCTGTTTCATATTTTATAAATAGGCAAATATAAATATATATATGTGTTTAAAATATTTTTAGATAAAAGATTATTTTTTTAAAATAATACATAAAAAAAATGAAAAATAATATTTATAAAATCAAAAATTAGGATAAGCAAATTTTTGTGGTTGAGACAAATTGTGCATAAGAAAGACTTATATTTACTAATCTAGAAGTTTAAACGAGAGTAAAAAGTCAAAAGATATAAGAGAAAATTTGTCTATATTGGACTTAGGTCAGGAATCGGCAACATGCGGTTTACGAGCCAAATGCTGCGGCTCTGTAGAAATTTTGTAAATTGTAATTTTTGGCTCTTCCGATTCAAAATATTGACAAACGCTTGGCTAGGCAATTGGAAACAAATAGATGAAAATTTTGAATATTCTATTATAAACTTGTCAGGATTCAGAATATTTAAATAGTGCAAAATAAAAAAAAAGTATGTCGAGATCTGAAAGAATAGTGCTGATGAAAAATTCATTGATTTTATTCAAATCAATTTTCTTGTAAATCTCTAGTATTATCTATTAAAATCTTTGTGTTCGCTTGTGCATTGTCTAGATACATTTACATATTCCATCGTTCCCTTTTTATCCTGTTGCCCTTTAGGGAACGTCTCGGTCCGGTTTAAACCAGTTTAGATGTTTTGCACCTGGCAATCCTGTGCCGTTTTATCGGAAAACGTACAAATGGGACGAGTTTTCCATATCGGATTTTAATATAAATTCGATTCAAGATATTTTTATTTAAGAAAATTCATATTTCAAATATAAAATAATAACGTATGACGATTTTTTTTTTTACAATATTAAAAACTTTATTATTGAATAATAGCAGTTGACCGTAATTAATCGAACTATTTTACGATAGGTCATAGAACAAAAACAATCATCATTCACAGTCAAACTAGAACGTATTAAAATAAAATTGATACTTATGGGCTGGGTTTTCGTACGCAAGAACCTTCGGGGTCAAATTGCGATATTGTTAAGGGCGCGTTTGTTCAGCATTAATCTTACATCGCCCACCCTCAATCTACATTCCGAATTTTGAAAGGGTGAAATTTAAATATTTTTATTTTTTTTGATGTCAACGATATAAAAAAAAATGACTTTGCAATTGTGAACACTTTTAATTGTTTTAATTTACACGATTTTCTTCGGTTATTCTGAAGGGCGGTAACGGATTTCGGTTTGCGTTGTCTTGGCCGAGACCGACCGCAACTTTCCTTTTACGCACAAACTTCAGCTTATAAATAATTCTTGCACTTCGGGATTGTGCCAATTATATCCGAATTATTTCCAAAGTTGGACAATGGATGCTGGCCAACCGACGGTTAAACTATTTCGGCAAAAGCGTCGTGATTAATTAACAATGTTCATTGTTTTCTCGGTAAAGGGCGGCGGACTGGGAAATACGGTGGCAATTTACCTATTTATTGCCACCGTCGAAAGGGGGACTCGTATTTGTCGTATACACCGCGACATAATTTAAAATTAATAATTTACAAAATTAAAGCGTTTCTCTACTTACATCTCTGTACCATAGATATTTATTGGTTGGGGGTTTAGATTCTGTAGTGCATATTAATTGAACATCTCCGCCTTCTTTGAGAGCTTCAGGATTTTCACTCGAGCCAACAGTCACTGTCACTCTTGGTTTATCTACAAAAAAAAATCAAACTTTATAATATAAAATTTACGTATATACGATTTCAAATTTGATCTTCTAAGAATTGATAGTAATATATATATATATATATATATTGAAATATTATTTTAAAATTGTATACAGCCGACGTCCGCAAAGGGATTTAAATGGTCTCGGATCAATCTAGTGTTTGCATTACCAATTCAACGAGAAATCTATTCCCCTGTTTAAATTATACGGAAGCGAGTTACGAACGACTACCACACTGGTTCCGTTATTGACTCGGTCAGTCAATTTAACTTCCGGTCGAAAGTCGTTCGATGCGACCGTCGGAACTTGTGCGTTTTAACTCGGAAAACGTGATTAGCGTCGCTCGTGTATCGGCGATTTTTAATCTTTGTGCCGCGTTATATGATACAAATTATGATACTCTTTTTTTTTTTTTTTTAACAAAGTATCGAAATCGAACAGATTGTAAAAGTCTTTTTATTTTTCGACAAAATTATGATCGTTTAAAATGTTAGTAAATGAGGAAAAATGTTGTATAGAAATTGTTTAATTAAAAATGAATTACATTTTTTTTTTGTTAATAAAATATTATATTATACAAAATTTTCATTGAATATTTTATAATCAAGTTATAATAATAATAAAATGTAATAATGCGCGAAAATAAAATGATATCATTAGATTGAAAATATTAATAAAATATCTCATATAAAATTTAATACATTAAAAATTAAAAAAAGAATTTATTAAAATTTTAATCAAAATCGCATCTTCCATTATTCTAGTGTTATTATTAATATTTCATTATTAATTCTAAACAATGAGATAATAATATATTAGCAGCTTTCACGAAATTTCTTGATTTAGAATCCGGAAAATTTTAGAATAAATTAATTTTCCATGCTGTATACAAAAATATTACATCTCGATATATTCATATATATCTATTATTTACCATATATATATATATATATATATATATATATATATATATATAATGAGATCAACATGCAGATAATTAATTTCTAAATTAATGATTAATTCTATATCTGTAATTCCTGGTAATACCATTTTGTTCAGGATTATAATTCGAATTTGTATTTAAATATTCTATCTTATAATGATAATATAATGTATATCATGTTAACATTAGATTAAAATATATTTAAGACATTAATATATAAATATATATTTCGTGCTCTTGTCTCAAATATTTTACACTAGAATTAAAAGAGCGTTTTCAATTCTATCCCTTTTTTCCAATAGAATTGATTAAATTTTTAGTCGAAAGTCTGTCTGTTTGCAACATAATGATAAAAGTTATCTTATTAGTGAGACAGTTCAACATTACATGGATATTTAGTATCATTCGTAAACTTTTGATTGTACCGAAAATCTTCGACGTTTTGTCTATGAATATTATTTGTATTATTATCTAGAATTCAATTTTAAATTTAAATTGTCGCAATTTATTCGTCGATTTTGATTGAAATCATTGAACGTTACACATTTTGCTAATGGAAACGTTGAAATAATGTAAATTATGATTTGCAGCGATGATTTTAGTCTAATGGATTCGCAGTTAATATTGTGTTATATTTGATTTTATAATTTAAAATAATAACAATTTTCATATTATATAACCTAAAGTCTATTAGTAAATAGTTGACTCCATTTTAATATGCTAAAATATATGCCTTATATACAAAATTTACGTGTTAAAATTGTCTATTTTAACTATATGAATATATAATATAATTTAGTATATTGCAGTATAGAGAATAATATAAACAGAAAAATATTTAATAATACTTGATGCGATTAAGAAAGTGCTGTGTAAACCCGGAAAATTCCCATAATCCATAGCGCGGCGGTTTTCCCGAGATTTTCCGCAGGAGAAAACTGCGCTGCGTAATACGTTTGTGTCGGTTTTTGAATATTGCAAGTTTCCCTTTTTGGAAACATTGCTAAACTAACGCGAGAATGCAAGCGGATAATTGAGAATTACACGCTCGAAGATCCGACAGTTTGACAAGCGCCGGTTGTTTGCGCGCTTTAATAGACGAGCGCTTTTAAACCGGTTCCGACAACACGGTCTGAACATAAACAATCCGTTCTATTTAACATGCGTTTATATATCATCGAATATTCCCGAACGGACGGTATATTCCGTTTATTAGGGACTTTGATGTGTTTTAATTGAACCGGTTCTATTTTCATACAAATAATATCTAATATTATTCCGTTTTCGTATATAAAGTAAAATTTTTCAGTACGTAGAAAATTATAGTCTAATTTAATTTTCTATATATAATATCAGAATTAAATAATTTAATAACTCACATGCCACGTTCAAAGATCTTCTATCTTCAATTAATCCTCCAGGAAACCAAGGATTCGTTGCTCTGCATGTTAACTCTTTACCATCGTCAGACGCGGTTAAAATCAGAGTAGCTACACTCGATGTCGCATTTGCCGTATTAGTAACCTGAAATATATATATTTTATAATTAAATTTAATACATTTTATATATTTTTCATAAAGGACACTCACTGTAATTGGTTGTGAACGTATGACTTCGCCGTCCAGAAGCCACGAAAGTCTTGCCGGTGGATATGAACCTAAAGTTTCGCATTTCAAGGCGTACGGTTTTCCCGAAGACAAAAGCTCGTTTGGAGATATTATTCTGACGAACAGGGGTTTCACTGAAATTCAATTCACAATTTTCCACAGTTTAAAAATCCATAGAGACTTCCATTATTACATCTCGTCTAATGTATTATATATAAATCTATTTATATCAACGTTAGAGATTTAAGAATTATATATCTGCTATTAGAAAATAGTCTATTTTATATATATATATATTAAGAGGATTACATTGAAATAAGGCTAATCTATAATAAAATGTTTTGTGAATGAAAATCTATATATTTTATAATTTCACGATTACGTGATCAAATTAACCGGAGCCATTAATACAAATAGTTGAATGATCATTATTTATAATTTATATTTTCATTTGTGAATGAAATATTTATGAATAAATATAGTATATATAGCGTTTTATATTTTTATATTCATCAGATCGAAGATTTGAATCCGGAAAATTCGCACGCGTTAGATGGAATAATAATAGTATTTAAAAAAAAATGGAGACAAGGGTGCGGATAAAAAGGTGAAAAAGAGTCCCCCCCGCGCTCGAACGGACACAAAAAACATTAATTATAGTCATGGAAGTGGAAAAAGTAAGGAGTTTTCAAAAACTTCACAGAGCCCATCGCTTCCATGGAGCAGTCGAGTTTCCTTGATTAGACAAAGATAGCGCCCGGAGAGCTTCCATTAGGATTTCTTTATTAACTCCATTCCTGACTCGGACTATGTTTAATTGAGTTGAAAGTTGGTATCATAATGAGAGAACGGGAGGAAAACGACGCTGAACGACGAACATTTCGCCCAAAGAATAAGAAGTGAGTTTGTACAAAAATAAGGCGTAACGCAAACGAGTAACGCGTATGATACGTACGAACGGAATTTTCATTCCTCTGGCTTCCTAAAAGATATATAAACTATATATAAAAGAAATATATTTAACTTTTAGATTCAATTTTGTATGAATATTGTGATTTAGGTAATATTATAAAGTCATTACTTTGAAGTATTATTATATTATTAAGTGTAATGAATTATATTCTATTGAGTTTAAAGTAAAATAATATAAAAATATTTGACGTTTACGTAATATAATATAATATTTCAGAGGAAAAATCAACATGGAACAAATTCTATCTCCCCCCATCGAGCCTCGACATACATAATTAAGACAAAGGTAAGTCAAGGCGCTTCAGAAGCGCGGGGGATCCTCTCGTATTACGCGTATCCTGAGAATCCTTTAGCCGGGATTAATCACACGCTCGTTACACACGCTCATAAAATGCTATAATGGATGCTCGTCTTATATTTTCGAAGATTGATACCCGAGAACCCGGCGCCTAACAAACGGCGTATATCTTTAACGTCGGGGGACGCGCGAAGAGTTCAGGTGTTGGTAACGAGAGTTAACGGATTCCGAGTTTAATTATACCGCGTCGGGTTATTTCTATCGCATTAGTGGATGGAATAATGTAAGGGAAATGGATTGGGGGTGAGGATTTGAGAATGTTGATGAAAGAGGGTGACGATTAAATAGAGTTTAATATTTTTCTTCACGATTTCGGTAAGAGATTGGTGATCGTATATGTTTCGATTGAAAGTATTATAATGAGCTTAGAAAGACGTTAATCTATAAAGATATATTTCAGAAAATAATTTTAAAAATATTTCTTTTTATATAAAGAATCTTCATATATAAAGATTCCCGCATATAGAGTATTAACACGATATGCGAGTAAATCTATAAAATTAATCGTATGTTTTTTTTTGCCAGAATAATAAAAATAATGAAAACTATAAATATTTAAAGTGGTATTTTGTTTAAAATAATAATATTCTAATAATTTAATAAATGTCTATAATAATTAAAAAATAATTAAACTGTTTTAATTATTTTCAATAGATGTCACTAATTAATTTTTCAATAATTCCATAGTTATACATATTAAAACAGTACTAATGTTAATATTAAAAAATATTTTTACTATATTTTAATATAAAATTATTATTTTAATTTAAATTTTAATATCCGATTATTCCGCGGAAGCCATTTTCAATTTGCTTGCAATTTATTCAGGTCGAATCGCATACTCAAAGAGCGAGACACGTCAAATCGAAACACTTTAATTTACTTTGCGACTTATTTACATCGGAGCAGAAGATGCGCTTTTCAACCGTAAAATTTTCCTAGGAAAATTCAAAAATGATATTTACGTGAAAAGTCCGCAGCGAGACGACGGTTTGTTTGACGTTTGCGATGCAATGTCACGGCTTCAAAGCAATATTCGAACAATTTACGCTTTGAACCGTCCGACAAAATCGTCGATATTATTAAAATATACGGGAGATGAGAACGAACGAATGTGTGTAACTATATGAAAAATGTCGAATGGAAAATTTTTGCGAAAAATATATCGGAAAAACCGATTTTGTACGTCGCATGGCGCCGCTTTAACGAAAAGTACAATGCTTTGTTTATTTTTCGTACGTGATTTACGCTTGTATATTATTATTATTATTTTATACTATAAATTTCAGTTTAAAAATTATAAAAATAATCCGTTGCCGATTTATTATGATAATAATAGTTTTGAAATTGAAATGTTATTTTATATGAAAAAAAAATATGTATAATTGTTTACATTTTTCGAATACAATCGACGAATATGTAAATAAAGATTTACGCAAGTCAGCTTTCATAAAATTGTTTATTTATGTGTTTCAAATAAAATTTATAATGAGATATTTAAAATTCAACGTGATTTTAATGATAATTTATATTTTAGTTTTATTTATTTATTTACAATATTATAGTAAAGAGATTTTTTTATTTTTTCGGTAATATAAACTCATGAATAATCTTTAATTTATATAATATTTTACACGTGATTCAATAATTATAAATATATTGTTATATAATAATTAAACTTTAAACTAAATATAATTTTAGAATTTATCATTTTTATTGATTAAATTATAGTAATAAAGTGATTGAATATATATTATTGTATGTAAAATAAAATCTAAATAAATAAGTTTATTATTTTAAAACTTTTTAAAATTAAAATAAATTAATATTTAATTTAAATTTATTTAAATACGAAAATGTATTAAAAATATTTTTACTATTATAACTATAAATAAATAAAATATTTTTATATTCATTTTAATTTTATTGTAATAAATGCAAATAAAATATTATGAATAAAACTAAGTAAAAAGTTTTATTCGTTTGTATTTCAATATTAAAAACTATCGAAATACTAAATGAATTTTAAAGCATTTTATTATATAGATTAAGTTTATATTGTCAATATTTTCTTTATAATGATATATTAAGTTATTCTGAAAGTACATAGTGTATAATAATAGTATGAAAACAAACAGCAAAATTAAATGTAGTGTATGTAGTTAAAAGCAGCCGAACAAAGCTGTGTTCTGTGCGAGAAGACGAAGGTTTGAGAATGGCTGTATAATTGTGCACTGCGACCAAAATTCAATAGTGCACGGTCTTTTACAGCGGCGAACGTTTGTTTTAGAAATTCAACTTTCTACCGGCTGACTCCGTTTTGATAATGAGCTCGTTTCAGTCTTCTTCGGCTTCGGCGACCGGAGACTTTCAGCATGAAAAGCTACGTGCAAATACAACCTGTCGACGTTTGAAAACGGATGAAAATTCGGCAAACGATACCATCACGAAACTGGAAAGCGAATCGGCGTGATGCGATGGGTTGAAACGGGAAATATTTTCGCAATGAAAATTCGCGTGGAAATTCGCAAGTTGCATCGGCTCTCGGATGCGAAAGTCGAACGAAAAGTCGGAAAGGCGTAGGGATGAGCTTTTGTAAAGTTACGGCGGAAACGGAAACTGCGCGAGTCAAACGGTTCGTGAAAATTACTTACAAATGTGTATATATATACACACACACACACACACTGAAAGTGTCTGGATTATTTATTTGTCTTTTCTCTATATTTATGTTACCTAGGGTTATTTCGAGCAATTGTGTACTTTAGCTACCTTCTAAATTTGTTCTTTACGACTAGACAACATATATATATATATTGCGTTTATTTTACACTAAAAAAATATGCAAATGATGAATATATATTTTTACACATTTATCAAAATAAATATTAATTAAATTAAAATAATAATAATAATACTTTTTTTGCATATTCGATTTTAATAAATATAAATATGTCGCATTGTTCTAATAATAATAAACGAGTGGGCGACGTAAATGAAAATTGGTTCTTTGTAAGCGTTCAGGAAATAATTTAAACGTCAAATTATATTGAAATAACAAGCAAACGACGTATTAATTGAACGTTGTTTATTATAATTACGTTGAAACCGATGATTGAGTACAGTTTAATATAAATCAAAAAGAATTAACCGTAATAATAATGTAAGTAATTTTATGAACTGAAATTGAGTTTTATTTTATAATAAAAATAAATAGCGCTCGTCTGTTGTTAATTTACTGATAGTACGAATTAATAATAACCGTTGATAAATAGCATGTAAGTTAAAGTACACTTTAAACTAGCTCGTTGAAATGAAACTATTCAGCCATTTGAGAATATTCTACAATATATTTGTACATAATATGCTCGGTGAAACCACGTTGGTTTCACGTGGAAATTTCACCCTCAAAATCTAGTATTATATATATATTATTATTATTATATATGTATGACGGGGATATGTACTCACAATAAACTTGAAGCTGTATCTCTTTGACTACCGGAGGTACAAGATCAGACACGTGAGCTCTGCATTGAAGTTTGGCTCCGTACAATGATCTTCTAACAGTGCTAATGAATAGTCGACTAACAACTGTTCCTTCGTGGCTTGTTATGTCGTCGATGCTGTCCAATTGGATCGAGTTGTGCCACCAGGACACTTCCGGTTTCGGTCGTCCTGCAATTCATTACGAAATATTGTTTATACTAGTGCGACGTTTGAGTATCAAAAGTCAACGAAATGCTATTACCTCCGGTCACCTGACAGGATAGGAATAGTTCGTATTCCTGTTTAAAGGGACCGGCCATTCCTGATATTTCACTACCGTTCGAGTCGAATATCTTTGGCTCGTTTGGCTGAACTGAAATTGAAAATTTATTATTATTATTGTATTTATATATAATACATTCAAAATACAACATAAATTTTTATATAAAATAATATCATTTGAAGAGTCTAAACATTTAATATAGTTCAAAATAAAACGCCATTGAATTAATGCTACACTCAACCTACATATTCGCCAAACATGGCCATAAACATAAACGAGATTAAAGTGTATCGTAAAGATAGAGTTCCACAAGTATTTTGAGGATTACTTGTTTTAATTTAATAAGATGTCTTAACTCACTTATTAGTGACAAGTTGACTTTGAGATTCCTGGTTGGCGATTCCGAGAAATCCACTCTACATCTGAACACGCCTTCATCTGATCTAGTAATAGATTTGATGATCAGATGTGCATCTTCCGATTTATTATGATCCAGAATAAAATGAGTCCTAGATCCGAAACTATCCGTATTCACCAGATGTTCAAGTATTCCACTTCGAAAATCCAAACTAGAATGAAAAAAAAAAACAGAATAAATAAAAATTAAAAAAAAAATAATGCTATTTAAAAAAAAACACAATAATAAAAAAATATTTTTTATTATATTTCATAAATTATTCATACGAGCTTTTGCTTACAAATTATATAACACTTTCTTTATATTCATATTCATTTGAACACGTGCATGGTTCCAATTTTCTCATGCCACTTTCAAGAGAATTTGCCTTGCAAAAGGATAATATAGACGCCTCTCAAACTTTGACAGCTTTGAAAATTACATTTTTTACACGAATCTTCTAAAAGTGGGATATTTTCGTTAACGGCGTTTTCGACTCGACTTCGGAATAGTAATAATGTTATATAAATCGAACAATATTATTATAATTTATAATATTTCATTAATAGATATATTTTTAATACATTTGATATATTATTATTAAACTATGCCTGTTAGTCGACTGATAGTGTTCAAATATTATAATATTCCCATTTTTAATATTATAACTATGCGAAATTATAAAAGCAAAGCGGGCTCCGAAGCGCGGCAAGACTATGATAGCCCGACGGGCTTGAAAAAGCTTCATTTTTGTAGCGGAGCTTTGGTCTCTAAAGCCGCAGCAATAACGGTCTAGCGAAGCTTTTTATCAGTCGCGCACGTGCAAATGTGACTCGGTTAGTCTACGAAAATCCACCTCGTGGAAAATGAATTAATGTGAAAAAAGAAAAAAACTATGATAAATTAGACCGGCTTCGAATTTCAAATGATATTTATTATATATAAAAAATTATGTTGTTAATTTGAAATGATTTTTAAAATAATTGTAATTTATTAAATGTGACTAGCGTTTGTCAGCTTTATATATTGACATAATAATTTTGAACTTGTATTTGTGTGTGTGTGTGTGTGTGTACAATTTAAATGAGGAGATGGTGAAATTGTGTTGCTAGCGAGTTCTCCAAGTCGTACTTTTATTGGTGCACGGCTCTCGGGAGTGTCGTCATCTGCAAGTTTAAAATGTGCTCGCAACCCACACAACCAACCACCGCTTCTCAAACCCGCTTCGTTATGGTGTGTGCCCATATAACTTTTGCTTAAGTCAGCATAATATTATGTTCATGACAATTGTGTGAATTATATATAAATATATATATATATAAATAGTATATGACGACGGGCGATAAAGTTACCCCGAGCGAGACACGGGGTAGGAAAAACGACAAAAGGGTACGCGAGAGAAAGTGGCGAGGAATGAAGTGAGACGATAACCCCTTGCGGTTGTAAATATTGAATAAGTCGCGGCACTCTTGTGACGCCGTGACGTCGAAGGTTTAACCTTCAGGACGCACCGCGATATGGCGCAATTTCGCGCGGCGGTGAATATAATTCGGTCACGTCCACTGTTTGTCGATTTTCGGTTAAGTGTAGTATTATTAATTAAATATCCAATTTTCTTTCTTATTATAAATTCTTCGTATTATATTATTTTATATTAAAAATTTAATTTTCTCTATAGTTTAGAATTTTTTAATATATATATATATATATATATATATATATATATATATATATATAATGAAGTATGACACATTTGAAAATACAAAAATGTATTAAAATTCATACAATAATATGGAGTGATAAATTATTTTTTAAAAGTAGAATTTCATCAAAATTTCCAACTTTTTAAAATTTATATATTAGAACAAGTGGATCCGTGTACAGATTCGTATACGGATTCAAAGTGTGTATTGGGTTATTAGAAGTGCATATCTTTTTATTACAATATATATATATATATTAAATTGCAAATATAATATATGATCAAAACTAAGATAAATTAATAACTGTCTAAACATCATTCTTTTATACAAATTGTAATATTTTATATTTATTTATAAATATTAGTTTACGTTGAAATATATCAACACATGTGTATTTTAGTACTTGTAGTATCTTTTTCAATTGGAAAAAATCATAGTATAATTAATGAAACATTATTCTACCGATATGTAAAAATCGTTCTATTTTTTGTAATGCATTTAAAATATTGTATTATAAAATATAATATAATTCATAGTATATTTTAGGTCAATTTTTTTTAAATTATAACAATATAAATTATAAGGAAATTTATCACAAATGTTAAACTCTTTCGGACGTTTCGTGAAAATTTTAATTAATTTCACATTTTCGTTCGATACGTCGGATATGTAGGGAATTTATATTGGATTTGAAATCGCCAAAATGGGCGTTGCGTTATGTCGACACGCACACACACACACACACACACACAATTTTCGTCGACCGAGGGCGGGGTGATGAGGGGGGGGACGGTTAGGGATCGGGGAAAAAAGGCTTCGTTTGAGTCTTGATTAAAAAAATATGTCAATCCTTCATCACGGGGAGAATCCGACGGTTTTTCGCCTTTTCCGTGTCCGCGAACGCGTCCATCGGGATTAATTCTCATTAAAAAAAAAGTAATTTTCTCCGACGACGGACAGTGATAAAAAAATATTTTTCATATACAGAGAGGGGTACAAAATTTTTAACGGTTGTTTTTTTTTCAACACGCAGTTTTTCCTCTCTTTCTATCTATCCATTTTTTGTGGGGGGGGGGGAAGGCGCGACGTGAAAACTGATTTTTTGGCGTTGATTTCGAACTTTTCCGCGTAAATTTACAGTTAATTAATTTTGAAGTGGAAAAAACCGGCAGATATACCAATATATATATATATATATATATATATATATATATATATATATATATATATATATATTACGTATTTTTGGTCGTTTTTTGATGACGTGAAAAAAATTCTAATTTTGACATCGTTCTCTATACACATCATTAAACATATTTCATAGTTTTAATTTTCAATCAAAAATAATTAAATTTTCATATTAAAGTTATTTTATTACATATAAAATTTTCCAATTTTAAAAATTTATAATATATTTTGTTATAAATTAATTTAAATTTTAATAATTTTCAGATATATTTCAATAATAAATTGACATTGAGAAACGATGATATTTAATATATTTAAATGAAAATTTGATATACTGTTAATAAAATTATATAACTCTAAATACATTAAAATAAAATTATAAAATATTTATTGATGAAATTTGGAATATAGATGAAAATTATATATTTTGCGAAAGTCGAATTCGGACTATGTAAAGAAAAATGGAAAAATTTAAAGAGAAGAATGTCCGAATCGCGTTATATTTGACGTCTCTGTACTAAATTAAATTCGGTTTAATAATATAATGTCCGAATACAGCCTTCGTCAATTTTAATTAAGAGAATCTCGCGGGAAAAATCTATTTTTCCTAAGGAAAACTCGCCCTCGACATTACGGACGAGCAACAGATGAAGCACTTTCGCTTATGGAATCTTATCGTTACGTAAAACGAATCGATAATTTGTTTGAAATTTAATTTTTTACCTTTTCATATTTTTATTTGAAAGTGTAAAATAATAAAATAAATAATATATATTAAAAATATAATAAATAAAATGTACGTATTTGTATATTAAATTTTTGATTGATTAATCATTGTCGATGTTTGCGTTTATTAAAAATAATTTTTAATAAAATTCACTTGCACCCTTTGCGCTCTGACTTATCTAGCATTATAAACTGGACAAATATGGCGACAATAACTAGGACACGTTCCAAACTGGACGTGTTTTATCGTCGATGCATGTAACCGAGTAAAGCATGAATTCGCTTCTGCATCTAGCGCGATATGACGTCCCGCTTGAAATATGGCGTCTACTTTTCCGGGCTTTTCCCGGCGTCGAGAAAAATTAGATACGGCAACTTCCGGAAAACTCTTTCTTAGCCGTAGCGCACCTGAGTTCGTGACGGCCGGAAACAGTGGCGCGTGTTTCACAAAACGGACGACACGATTCGAATTAAATTTGTAAACGAATTCGTATCACTTTAACTACATTACTACCACAGCTTCTCAAACTGTACATAAAATAAATAATTATTTTATAACATATAATAAATCCAATATATATATATATATATATATATATATATATATATATATATATATATATATATATATATATATATATATATATATATATATATATATATATATATATATATATATATATATATATATATATATATATATATATATATATATATTAAATTAAACAAAATGGCGTATAGCTTTGTCAAAATTAAAGGGTTGAAAAACTTCGACGCGCATTACAAATTCAAGAATTTATGTGTACGCGTGTTTGCAACTTCCGGAAAAGCTGTCGCTTTTCATTCATCCAGCAATTCGTCAACGCCTCTTTTCCGACTCGACTCGTTTATGTCAATCAGAATAAGTTACGATTTTTTTTTCAGCGAGCGACACATTCGAATTTTAATGTGACACCGCGTCGATTATTTGTAAATTGATGTTGATATATATATATATATATATATATATATATATATACCATATATATATATTTTTTTTGGTGTCTCAAATTTTTTAAGTCATTTTAAATTGTATAAATATGGTATTTTATATTAATAAAAATATAATTGTACAATTTTAGAATAAATATTGTATTATAAAATATTTTAATAAAAATAAAGAAAGATATGAGATTAAGTCTATGGAGATTCAAACCTCTATAAAAGGTCATATTACTAGTTCTGCACCAGAATTTTAAATTTATTATACCTTTCTAATAGATTTGATGAATGTTATATTTCATAAAAAAATATTATTTTAAATAATATTTTTAAGACAAAATTATTTAATATTGTTTATTTTTGATTTTTTTCTTAGATGAAAATCTTAATGTTTACTGAGACTATGTCAAAAAAGATTGATGACTTTAAACTAAAGCTTTTTATAATTCTAAGAACCTTATATTTAAGGCATCACAAATGTTTTGAAGTTTAAATATGAAAAAAGCTTCAACATTTATTGTAAAAAAGAAAAGTGTTATCACATAATAAGAAACACATGAATATATATATTTTTGGAATTGGAATTGAAATGATAACGATTTTTTAATCTGAATTAAAGACATTATAATTAAAAATTAAAATAAATACAAAATGGCACACGAAGAAAAATAATTATGATATTATAAATTTAATATTTAACAATTATTTATTATATTATAGTAAAGGCAATTTAATATAGAACACTTTATAAATTTTATACGATCTTAAATATCGTCTACACTTTTAAATAATTGAATTTATTTAATATCAAAATCTATATAAAATGTATACACTGTGATTATAGTTAATAAATCCTTCTGAGAAGATGTAATGTATATTAGATTTTGAGTTGTATAGAATCTATCTTAAATTAATTCAGATTACTTAGACGGCTTAGAAACGTATAAATGATAAACAAACAAGAATTTTGATTTATATATATATGTATATATATATGTGTGTGTGTGTATATCGTTTATATAAATATATATTTGAGTAATAATCGAATTAATTCTATATATTAAACGCAAAATAAATAAAAATTCGACATTTCGAAACCTTTCAAAATAAGTCGACGCTCAATTATTTACAAACTTTGCATTTATTTCGTATTATTTTCAGAAACGATGATGACAAATTCGCAGAAACAACGACATTGAGAAATTTGTCTTTCCTCCTTTCTTTCTTTCTTTTCTATATATGTATTTTTTATTTTTGCTTTCTCGCTATGCTTTCGATTCGTATATATATATATATATATATATATATATATATATATATATATATATTATTTTTTTCTATCGTCTATATCTTCTTCTTTTTCTTCTTTCAGACGACAGACGAATGTAAATAATAACGCAGGAAACGTCTGAAAAATAATAGGAATAAAAGGAGCCGAGTAAAAATGTGAAAAAAAAACATATCCTGAACAGGGGAAAAAAATCAGCCTAGGTACATACACACAAAAGGACCGAAGCACGTAAAGTAAAGGAAGACGATATTATATTGTACGTATATTATTACATATTTGTGTGTGTGTGTGTGTAATGTAAGAGATTTTTCTTTCAGAATCTCGTTATTTCCTATTTTCCTTCGAGTCATCACGTCGCATAAAGAATTGCTATATGTCAATAGATTTTCAATTTGTCTCAAAGTTAGCAAGGTATTACCCATCTAGCTCGGCGGTTTCAAATAAATAAGGATATATATATATATATATATATATATATATATATATATAAATTTTTAGCTATTAATTTATAATGATTATAAATCGAATAATATATTCGATTTTTGTATGAATTAACTGAAATGATTTGTATCTAAAAATAATATTCGAATGTCAAAGAGATACAAGATATAAAAATGCAATAACATTTGGCGAACCGACGCGTATCGACAAAAAGCCATAAAGCAAACTTTCGAGCTTTCGTTAAACAACAACAACAACAACAACAACAATAACAACATTGACGACAACGAAGCAAACTGTAAATATATTAAATTTTAACGTCGGCAAAACTGCCGGGAGTTTTCCTTCTACGCTTCGCGAATTTTCCGAGCGTAACGCTGTTTATTCAATTATCGACAATTTTCTTATTTACCGCATGAAAATAAATTTTCATCGGATGCATTTACAATGCGAAAAAATAAACACGAGAAAAAAAAACGACATCCGCGTTGATTTATAATGAATCCGGTTGAAATATAAAATAAATTTTAATAGATTTTTATTTACTATAGAATATGAACTTCGGGGAATCATATTTAAATATCCATTTTAAATTTTCACATCTATTCATTAAAATTTTTATATTTTTCTATTACAATTTTATATTATATAAAATTAAATCGATATCAAGATTCTAAAAATGATAAAATAAATTAAATATTAAAAACATTTTATCGCATAAATAAAATTCAAACATTAATATATAGAAAATAATAAAATTTAGAATGCATAAAATATATATATGATTATATTATATAATTTAAATAAATATGAACGAGTATCTGTTTTGGGAATAAAATCGTTCATATTATTTAATAGTCAGATCTCACACACTTGTACCCATACGGCATTGAACATATATACTATATATATATATATATATATATATATATAAACGAAGCGCATGATAGGGTGTAATATGAAATAAATCCGCACACTTGCCACTGTTTATACAGGGTGATATTCGCCATTTTGAGTGAGTAACACATACGTGAGAATTTCGTATTCCATAAACGGAAAAGCGGAAAATCGGCTCGTGCACTATTACAAGGATAGCCCCTGCGATATCCCGTATCCATTTTGTGGAAAATATTGATATTTACCAAGTGTTAAAGGGTGGGAAAAACCGCGGAAAACGACCGGCTTATCGAATTTATTATATTCACGCAAAAAAAAAAATATCTGAAACAAGCTGTACGTATCTAAAATAAGTTTCAATAATAAATATGATTCATCGTATATATTAATTTGATAGAATAAAATGGACAATTTATCGTTTTTTTCATCTAATTAAACATATGGCAATATCTTTCAACATATTAAAAAAAAAAATAAATATATAGTGTAAAGGCGTTCGATTCACGTCGTCGACTCTATTAATACGACGGGGCAAAAATCGCATGTTAAATTTTTATATATATTTTTTTACTTTTCTTGTGTACGACGCCGTTGAGGGAAAATTTAATATACGATAGTTTGAGACTATCAAATATTAGCTCATAAAAGTGGTTGTTGGTGTGGCGCAATATGGGAAAACTTGACGATAATATTGTATTGTATTATATATATGCAATGTAAAATCCATTAAAAACTTGTAATTCTTTATGCAACGTCGTTGTCATTGATTTTTTTATATTAATAAATTTTAGATAAATATTGGAATATAATAAAATTAAATTTTACAATCAATTATAAAATATTATATTAAGAGGATTATTTTCATTCAGCTATTTTTCATTATTAAATATTATAATTCATTGATACAAAATTTAGTATGCCTTATAATAGAGACCTTCATTAGCTAAATTTATATACCAAATAATACATCATCGGATGAATTTAGACAAGACAAATTGTTTTCAGTAAGCTATTATGAAAACGTAATATTTTTCGTAGATTTATAAACAAAAAAGTAAACTGAAATGTATAAAATGCGACAAAAAGGTTAGAATTCTTGATTTAATTTACCAATTATCGGACGGAATTAACGTATATGTAATTAAATCATATAATAAAAGATGTACCAAATAATGTTTAATGATTTTCTAAGTCATTTTCTCAATCAATTCTTTGAATTGTTATAAAATAATTTGTAAATTATTGTGTAATTCTACCATATTAATTTATAATTTTAATTTAGAGTTAAACCAAGAATTAAATTCATTTTTGAATAAATTCTTACATTATATGATTTATTAAGAAAATATTAGTTCAAAGCATGAAATCGATGTGAAAAATTGGAATTCTAAAAATTATATTTGAATTAATGCAACATAATATATATAATCATCATCACTTTCTGAAAATCTGTATTTATATTCGGATGATATGAAAATGAAAATAAAATTGAAACATTCACTGAACAAATTATAAACAATTTATTCCGATATATAGACGAGTTAATCCATCATAACTCGTATTTTTTTTTTAACTTCAACCCACGTCGAGTTAAATCTGTACGATGATGAGCTGATTAGATTTTTAAATTTAATGTATAAACTTCACAAATCTGGAACTAATCGTGTATTTGTGTATACGTGCGCGCGCGCGCGTGTGTGTGTGTGTATGTGGAATTGAGTCACACTTAAAACGGTCGACTCGATCGAGTTTTTTTCATTTTTTCTCTCAATTTCAACCGTGGTTTCCTTTTATTTTTCGCTCGACTTCCTGCACATAACGAATTGTGTCGATTTACGTTGCGCTTTTAAAATCAAATATATGTATATATATATATATATATATATATATATATATATATATATATACAAAAAGAAGCAATCGTTAAATACGTATTTCAGTGTTTCTTTTGAAAGTTTTCGCCCGCTATTTATTTATATATTTTGTCGCTTTTCTTTTAGTGTTGGCGATAGGAAATTCTTTCGACGAAGATGCCGCAACATCAAACGGAAAAATTTCGAATTTATCGAACGTAAATTTTCACCGAATAAACGACGCATTTGTACTGTATTCGTATACAAATGCGGTTCTAATTTTTCAAATATTTCAATACGTTTCTTAATGTAGACATTGTGTTTTTCCGACTAATAAAGTCGATGCATTTTTATATAAAAATTTCGGTGAAAAATATATGAATTTTTTTTTTCTACAATAATATCGAATGTTTCAAAAGTTTTTCGTATAGATTGAAAACATAAAACGAACTGTTGTTTCATAAAAATTTTACACATGTCCTTTGATTTAAAAACAGCTGCATCATTAAAAAAAATCAACAAAATTCAATTAACAAAAAGCGCATATAAATGATTTTATAATGAATATATTTATTTTTTACTATATAAATAAATATTTAATGAAAGTGTATAATTTATAATTGTAATACATATTTTTATATAAATATCAGATAGTTTCCAATTCAAATTATTGGACGGTGATCAATGTTTCAATTACAAATTGTATTAATTTTAACTATTTAATCCTATTTACCTTATAATTTATGTTAGTAAGAATTATATATTTAAAACATATAAGAAAAAAAATTGTATAAAATATAAGCAATAAATAAAAATAGTTTTAAAATGAAAATTCATCTCATTTTTGAGCCGCACACTTTTCATAGTGGCTAACGTTCGATAGGGTCGACACGTCTATTTTTCAATTTTAAAGTTTTTCAACCCCTTCGTCCCCTGTCTTCAACCCTCTTACATGTCTTCGGGCTAAAGGTCTTTGTTTGGTAAAAGTTTAAAGCCCCTTCGGACATGATTTAGTTTATCTGCATTCGGCGAACGTTCCGCGGTGTTCCTATTTATGTCTTAACTTATATAAGAAAGATGCCGTTTTTGGTTCTTGATCTTGGGTCGAAGCCAAAAGGGACCAAAAAAATATGTATAAATGTTTTTTTTTTTTTTAGAAAAAAAGGGAACATGACGTATTTCCGGTTGTCAGAATCGACGGACGTATGGACAGAAAACCCCAAACACGTCCGAATTAGTCCATAAAATTAGGCAATGTGGTTCCGGTTTTTTTTTATGATATTAATGCGCTTAACCAAATATTTGTGGATGAAAAACGTATATTGTAAAATATAAGTGTAAAGGAAATGACTAAGAAAGTCTATATAAATATTTTCGTTAAACATACCTAATTTATACTAAATTATTGTTTTGTAAATACCATTATTTATATAACTATTAATAAATATTAAATTTTCGTTTGAAAAATTTTTTATACTATAACATTTCTATTATCAAATAGTATTCAAAGATGTATGATTTCATATTAAATTGCTCTTGTTTTTGATGAATTTGTTTTAAATTTTCACCATTTTCCGAGTGCGAACTGAACTAAACGTCAGTACATCAATAAATTTTCCTTTATTTTTTACATTTTTCAAAAATTCAAAATAAAAATCAAATTTATATTAAAGAAAATATTTGAAAAATATTGATATAGTCATATATGGTATAATTAAAATAATGATAGTTTATTTTAAATCTTATATAATAATATTTTAATCGATCCATAATTATATTAAATTATAAGATCGATAAGCGGTGAAAATTCTATGTATTCACATTCAATATAAGATAAATTTATTACGCAATATTTATAATAGTTATATCAAATTATATACAACGAAATATTTATAGCTAATTATGCGACAGAGTTTATATATGTAAATCGAAACATATTTTACGCGATATATATTCCGTAAAATTACCATTATTACGCGGAAAATTATTGTAGAAATACTGAATAAAATTTCAAGAAGCTTTTCTTAGAATAAGAAACTTCCCTGTGGAATTTAACTTCAAGTGTATTGCAATTGCAAAACCGCATCACAAATCGTCTCGCAATTTAAATATATCAGAGGGATTTAGTACATTGCAGTCGCATATATAAACCTCACCGCGTTCAGAATACTTTTTTTTAAATATATATGTTATCGTTAAAGTCATAGTATATTTATAATATTAAAATATTATAAGTATTTATTCTTATATATATATATATATATATATTGAAAATATAAAATTTAGATCAAACGTATTAATCATTTGCACTTGAGACGTTTTATGACGAATTCTTTACTCCTAACATAAAATTATTTTATATACAAATTAATGTAAAAAGCTTTAATATTTTATATATCTCGGATGTTTAGTGGTTTTATATAGAATATATGAATTTATTAAACAAATTTATATACCAAAAAAAAAGTTTTCGCCATCATTTCAAATTTTTTTTTATAAATCAGTCTACACAATAGTTTTATTATTCCATATTTGTAGAGATTAAAAATATTAACTTTAGTAATCCTTCTGTTAAGATTATCAAGTTAGAATCAAAAATTTTCAACGTCAAAAATGCAATTCAATTTGTGATTACTTGTTTGCGGATTAATTTAAGATAAGAAAATCATATAAAAAAGTGTGATTTTATACTACATAATATTATGCTGAAAGAGTGAAAATTCTATAAATAATCGAATGTCCAAGTGGTGATCAAACGGCACCTCTAGAGTGCAAAGACTTAAAAATATATATAAATATTATAAATCAAGAATAATTCATAATATAATATATTTAAAAATTCATTGATATTCATATTATATATTTTATATATAAAAAAAATATAATTTTATTTTTTTATATAATAAAATTCATTGAACAAAAAGTTGAATATCGTCGTAGTATTAAAATTTGTCCATAACACATATAATATTTTCAAGATTAAAATTGATATAATTCCACTACCTTGTAATATATATATATATATATATATATATAAACACACATATCGGCAATATATTAGAACGTCATGCGAAAAGTTTAATGATCGATGTGCATCCGAATTTTACTTGCAATTTCGCCGGGCATGAACTTGAAATTCCCCAGTGCGAAATATGAACCGGAGACTAAGGGGATGGTGAATGTTTTTCAACCCCTTATGGGGTGGTTTGACATAATATATCATCCGGGATGCATGTATCTTATCCCAACGAAGCCCATTAATGGATTACCCAAGAAAAGTTGTGACGATTTATGGCAACATGCGCGAATCGGCCGCAAAATTTGCAAAGGAAAAGCCGGAAAAGCACGTATCGCATTTATATACTATATACATATTTGGATACGTTTAACGGTCATAAGACATAAAGTAATATTAAAAATTCTACCAGAGTCCATATATTGATGCAGTTGCTACTTTTTAACTTTTCAAAATTTATCAGTGATTCTACCGTTTAAATCTATTTACTCGTATAACTTTATATATTATTATATACGACGAAAATGCAGAAAGTTTAAGTTTATATGTAAATTTTGAATATTCAAAATGTATAAAAATTTATCAAATTTTTCATTCACTATCTAAGTACTTACTTTTCAATCCAAAAATCTTTATATTTTTCTGCAGTAATTAATTTAATTTAAATAATCATATATATTCATGATTATATTATATGATATGAATAGCAATATTTATATATAGATACAACTTAAATTTTTAATCAAAAAGCTCGACATATGTTTGTTTGAAAAAGTAAAAAAAAAAAAAAAGGAGCACCGTTTTCGATCAGAAATCGGCAACAAAAGGTGACAATTGTGAAAAATTTTTAATTAATAAACATGGCAAATGTGTATTGTCGTGCGCACGATCATTTCGAAACTAACGGAAAACAATGTCGGGCATACACGATAACAATGGAAAATTTGCGGAAAATCTAGACGCTTTTCCGATTCGACGGAGCGGCAGATTTTCCGCGCGGACCGCATCGAATACGTATCGATTGCGGTAATGCGAACCGCTCGTTGTTCACATCGATGCTTATGTTTATTTATTTATTTTTTTTATTATTATTATTTATTATTGTCATGTCGGCATGTTCCACCGACCTCCCCCCCTCACATTTACAATTCTTTTTATTTATTATTATTATTATTATTATTATTGTTATTCCGCTTTTTGTTACGCGTCGTCGTTGACAATTGTCAGCGAACACTCCATCATATCGCATTGTTTACTTTGATGCCGTAGTGTGAGAGTTTGCGGCCACGGATACTCAAACTACGAGTCCAAACAGTGTTTCTCAAATTTCAAATTAACTTTCACTTGTGTACAAACGGCGTAACTAATCGTAAAACCTATAAAAATTAATTTATTCTAATTAACCGGTTCAATATCAATATTTTTATAATCAAGTTATTAACTTAACTTATCAACTCAATAATTTATATAATATATTACAAAAAAAATCAGTATATTTTTTTATTATTCCACACAATATTAAAAATGTTAAAATAAAATTAAAAAATCAATAAAAATTTTAATATCAAAATTATTGTAAAAACTTAAATATTCCATAATTCTGAAAAAAATAAAAACCATTGTGTATTATAGTGAAAAATATATGATTTTTTTATTCGTTTGGAAAAACTGCATTTTTTTTACTGTATAAAAAAAGGGAACAATTGTTCGCAATTAACAGCAAACAATTGTATATTAAAAACAATGCACACGTCACAGTGATTTTATATGCGCTTTTGATTCGTCGTTCATTATCGTTATTTTACGATATATTATTATATAATTAAAACCGACATTATTTTATGTAAATGATCAACGTATGAAACTATGACAAATGTGAAGCGATGTGCATTACATGAATATTTCATATTATATATTTAAATTTTCATTCGAAATACGAACGAATAGCCGCAGATGTTCAAATTTATTTAAATTGGTTGCGAAAATCAATTTTGACATCAGAATTTTATATTAAATAATAGATATTATATTAAATCAAAATAAATAGTATAATTGAGATTGATAGTACAAATACGATATATTCATCATATTGAAGTTTGAGAATCTCAATCTGGTGTGAAAAAGGGGCCGTCGTCCTCCTTCTGCGGCCCTGGAGGCCGCATATTGTGTTGCGGCCCATTGTGCTGCGACCTCAAGTGCCATTTGTCATTTCGAAGTAATTTGCTGCGAAACAAGACAATTCATTTGTATTGCCACATCAACAAGTCGGCTTGTGGCCACCTGCTCTCCCCTTCACACCACTATCCCAGTCTCCCCTTTTTTGCAATCTTTTATTTTTCCGTCTATCTCTGCGACCCCTCGGAAAATTGTAAAATCTAAGAGCTTTTTTTTACAACCAGATAACAAATCAACCATACAAATATTAATCATATTAATCAACAATATAAATTTTATATTATAATTAAATTAATATTTTTAATTAATTGATGACTTAATAATATATATATATATATATATATATATATATATATATATATATATATATTATATATATATATATATATAAATTATTAGCACTAGTTGATCGAGTATTGTACATGTAAACCTCGATTCACGTAGTATTTTGAACTTTATCTAGTGTAAGCAAACGCGTACACGTAAAACTTGAAGGGCTACGAAGGTTTTAGTGAATCGCGTGCACACGTTACTCGCAACAAACAATAAACTGACAATTAAATTTAACCTATACGAAGTCGTAAGTTTATTCCGAGCAATTGGTTTTGAATTAATTGCAACAACGGCGGGCACAGAGACCGCTTGATTGATGGGTGAAATTGAAACGCGCCACGTCTAGTCGAATTACTGTGAAATCGAATTCAATTTTCGATACTGGCGAACTTAAGAATCGATATTGAAAAGGGACTGTAATTGCGAGAGCCGCGGACCGAATCAGAGTTTCGAAAGTTTTGCAAATTTTGCGCCATTTCAATTGCAACGTCTGCCTAGAGGTTGACGTGCAACAAATTTTACATACCCACATATATATATATATATATATATATACACACACACACACACACACACACATATATATATATATATATATATATATATATATATACACACACACACACACACATATATATATATATATATATATATATATATAGTACTGTTACACTATTGATTTATTTATTTTTTTGAATATTTATTAAATTATATTGTATGTATTTTTAATAGAAAAGCCTCAATAATAAAATACGTTATAATATAAATTATTTTTCTTAAACGTGTATTTGTTATTAAAGTTTATCTGTATATCTAAAATACTTTGAATTTTGAAGTTCAATGTTTATAAATAAATTTTACATTAACAATTTTAACGCTAAATATTATAGTTTAAATTTATTACCATATTTGAATATATAAAGATAATAGAAAGTTTCAACTTCATATTATATATATATATATCATAGTGAATTTTGTTTAAAATTCATTGACCTTTTATTATATTAAAGTAGAAAATCATTAAAAAATTTATTTATTTTTTTAATTTGAATAAACAATTGATTATCTCTGATCGATGCGATATCGTTCGATTTTCATTATGTTGCCGTTCGGAAAACTGTCTTCCGCTTAAAATTACTATCGGAGAAAAGCGCAAAAGGAAGTGGAAAGAAATAAATAAAAAGTACACTCTGCTACAGAAGACATGTAAAATAAAACCGGAAGTATAGAGACTGAAACGGATGAGCGGTAAGAGGTGGAGGGGTGCGGTGCAGAGGGGTTTAAAAAAAAACCCCTTAACCGTCGGAAAAACCTCGCTCCGCTAGATGGACACAATCTTTCTCGTTTCCAATTTATCAAGTATGTTCGTTGTCAGGTATATTTTGCTACGGTTGCAATTCAACGTGAATTTGGCTTCGGCAACCGTTGGAAAAATCGTAACCTAAACTTCATCTAGTGTGTGCATCCATCGGTCGACTCGCCAAGTTGGCCATAAGCCAGTCGAATACGGCCAAACTCTGGCGCGATATGGAAAAACATGGAAAATTCGTACTTGAAACAGCGCGAAAAATCAACGTTACGCTCGCTAGATATACGTTGTAAAATGCTGCTGCATATTCGAAAATGTTATTAATTTTATTTTTAAAACATATATGTATAATATTTTACATTTTTACATCTATTTAAATTATCGTTTATTTGTTTAGATTTCAAATATTCTGAATACATTATATTTATATGCATATTTTTCAATATTTAAATAAAAATCGTTTCTTTCATATTTTTGTAATAATTTTTATATTTATTTTTAATAATAATAATATTTTATAAATGAATATTAAGACAATATAAGATAAAATTTATATAAGTTTTTCTTTTTTAACAGAATTCAAATGCAAACGATTTTACAGAAAAACAAAATTTAATTTTCAAAATTATTTTATTATCAGAATTTTATTCAGAAATCGACTCATAAAATAAATAAACTAAATCACCATTTTTTCGACTACTAATTTTGTACCAATGAAATTGATTTGAAATAATAAAAATAAATTGAACTTTAAATCAACGGTTCAAAATTCATATATATTGTTTCAAAATTGAAAAAAAAAATATAACAATCCACATCAATAAAAATAAACCATTTAAAACACCAAAAAATAAAACAATTATATAATATAAAAAAAAATTCCCACACAATCACTTATACATATATATATATATATATATATATATATATATATATATATATATATATATAAATATACATATTTGTTAGTGTATATATTATGTTACGGACCCCCTAAAAAAATGTGTAGGTCAACTGTGGAATTTGCGAGTGGCGTGCGTGAATTTTCTTCGATTTTCCGGGTCATTGAGTGCGTAACGCATAAAGTGCGGCTGCTTTTCCGCACTGGTGTGCTTTAAACGTGTTCACTCAAAATCGAACCGTATAAATTTTTCGCATTCTTCACTATATATATATATATATATATATATATATATATATATATATATATATATATATATATACCATATATATATATTAATGGTTACGAATATATTGGCCATACAATACTTTGTGCTTATATAAATTTCAACTCTAAATAATATATTGTAGTATGAAAAAAAGTATAGGAACACAATGGATTTTATATGCATGAGAAATTATAATAAATATTGATTTTAAATTATCATAATTAATATATTTCCCAAAAATTATTTTCCGATGAATTTATAATTTCGTATAATATTAATAAAGTGAATTTAAATTAAATAATAATTATCCGGTTCAAAATTTAACTTTTATTATGATACAATATCGCATAGATATCGTTTTATGGTTCAACGATTTCTATCGTGAAAACTCGAATTATATCGAATTTAATTAACCGATAAAATGTACATTTTAATATATATACTAGTAATTATAAATTTGAATTGCGTTAATTATAATATATTAGATAAAATAATATATATATATATATATATATATATATATATATATATCAATCAATTTAATTTTCAAATAAAATAAAACGACAGTCATACTCTAATTATAATTAGAGAATTTTATTGACGTTTGAAGTAAATAGAGCGGCTCTTTTTTTATTCTAGCAATTAAAAGGGGCTCACTACGAGCAACAATAAAATAAAGAATAAAAATAAAATAAAATAAATGGCGGGGGGGGGGAGAAGAGGCGGAGACGGTCGCTAGAAAGAGGAGAAAAAAATAGAATGAAAAGTAGTACAAGATTGTCGCAAAAATTCGACGGAAAGGTGGCCGACTTTAAATCAGTTTTAAGTGAGACTTTATCTGTTTTTTCCTCGAGATTTCGTGCAGTTCGAGTTACGTGCTTCAACATAAAGATGCCAAAGTGCAGATAAGAAATGGAAGTTTTTTTCCCGGGGTTTTCCCTATTTGTGAAGGAAAATGTCCCCGAGGGAAAGGGAGAGGGGGTGGGTGGGTGATAGGATTCGCTCGTTTGACATTCGTCTTCGAATCGAACCGGAAAAGTCTTCATTTTTCACTTTGGAACGACGAATGAAAATCTCTTTAATGAACATATTTATAAGAATATTAAGTGTTAAAATATTTTTATTTACAAATTATCAATAAAATATAATTTTTATTACAATAATTATAGTTTCTTATATATTTTATAAATGTATTAAATTTATATATATTTATCAAAAAAAAATAATTAAAATCATTGACTATTAATATTATAATAATAAATACTCAATTTTTCTCTAAAATTTGCATTTAAAATCTTCATTAAAAACATATTCAATCAAATTTTAATTTAATCATAAATCACAGTGTGTTTTCAAATAATTAATAATATTCTTCATATTGTATAAAAGAAACGTATTTAAATATCATTTTAGACGTTTTCGATATATATTTTTCCAACACAGAAATACTTAAAAAGCAATTACTAAAATTTACATATCAAACTTTAGTATTTTACTGGAAAAATACTACGTATTTCGATTTAACTATAAACGAATATAAATATATATTCCTTCAAAAATATATGTATATATATATATATATATATATATATATATAATTTTTCGATTATATTATAATAAAATAGTTCGAAAACTATGTAAACATTATTCTGAGGTCAGAAAATATATAATATATATTCGCATCTAAAATATTTTACGGTTTTATATATTTATATAAACGTATAGAATATTTATGACTGCGTCCAAAGTGTTGGAAAATATTGAAACATTTTTCATATTACTTCCGGAAAATTTTGCAACAAATTTGTTGTATCGCAAGAAACATTGATGATAAATATCAAATTTGTTTGCTACATCGTCACGTTGAATATATTATATATATATATTTTTTTTTCATTAAATAACTTTAATTTAATATTTAATAATAATTATTTTCACATAATTGAATTTTTTAATTATTTTCTATATATATTAAAATCACTGTTATAATATAAATTATCATTTAAAATAAAGATATAAATATAATAGAAACATTTTTCGCTTGATAAATAAATAAGTAAAATGCAGAAATATAGGGTGGTTATAAAATATCATTCACCACAACAAATATACATATTTTCCGACGTATATTTCTTAGGTGTGTTTATATATTTTCTTTGGCGCCATTTCAGCGCCTCGACGGAAAATTTAATCTTCTGGGTCGCATTTGGATATTGGTTTTTCAGGCAGTTTCAGACATGTTCGAATACAATCTATTGCAACACTTCGCGAACGCAATGATTACAACCTTCTGTTCTTTTCCAACTTCGGCGACCTATATAAGATTTTTCAATTTTCTATCCCGTTTTCGCTGTGGCGATGATTCGATTTTGTAATGTCGTTTAGTAGAATGTAAGTCGATCTAACGAAAGTAAAGCTCTCTGAAAAACACGATTCTTTCTCAACGAAATGTCTTTTGTATAAACACAATCACTAAAAATCGTTATATCGTTAATTGTTGTTAAAATAGTGAATGTTCTTAACAAAGATATAAAATAAAATTTTCTAATCTAATATACTATTTATACAAAATTTTATATATTTCTAATATCTATTAATATTATCATATAATATCTAATTGTAATATAAATTTCATATACAAAATCTATGACGTTAATAATAATTTTAACGAAATAGAATCACCAATTACAATACGAATAAAATAATACAATAGCTGTATTGTTAATTTAAACGTTTATGATTTAAAAATAAATAATTCTAATTTCAAAATTTAGATTAAAAATTTTATTAAGTCAACAGTTCATAATTAGAATGAGAGAGAATTATTCGTTTAATATATATATATATATATATATATATATATAAAATCATATATAATTAAAAATTCATGATTATTGTTTTAATACTATTACATAACTTGAATTTAATTTATATTAAAAATAATTATGATATATAAAATTACGATTTAACGTCACATATCAACGATATATATATATATATATATATATATATATAATAAAAACTAAATAAAAAGGTAAACGTGTATAAAATTTACATTTCAAAGTACAAACTGGCGATTCGCATTCTATTTACTTTAGTGGAAAACTTGTCTGCATTTAAATGGGGTGTCGTTTAAAAGACATATCGAAACCGTATCGTGTCGATCGTCACTTAACCGCAACCGGATGTTCCGGTCTGAATATATGTTATATATATATATATATATATATATATATATATATATATACATATATATGTGTGTAGTTACAGTATATAAGGTTGTAGTTGAATCCTAAACCGGAATACGTACGAGATTCGGACCGGGAAAATCCATGAAAGTGTGAGAGATCGGAAAAACCGCCAAAATCCGGACAACCGAACTTCGAACGCCGATTTGTCTCCGATGCGACATACCAAAGAACACTTCCGACAAGACAAAATAGATAAATCGTTATATTATATATAATATTATTTTATATATATATACGATTTTTAAATATTATATTATAATTTATATACATATATAATAGAATAAGAAAGTTGTGTATGAAATACGATATAGTCACGAATAAACTGCGTACGAAACGGATTCTTCGAATAAAGTACGATACGGAATAACATGAAAATGGCATATTCACCATCTGAAATCCTCCGCGGCGAAAAGTAGATGGGATTTCAGACACTTTTCAGACGATCGAAAACTTTTTCCGGAATATACACGTCGCGCGAGAAACCAGTCAAATTCGATCAGAAGCGCAACTTTGGATTTTATAAATCGTATTTCGTGATTTTTTTTTTCTATATTTTATATATCATTATTTTTTTTTTCACTTGAACAAATGCGCTTCGGAAGATTATGTTGAATATCGTCGAGAATGTTTTGGTGTTATTTTGAAAATGTGATATTTATCAGTTTATTCTTTTGATATTTATACGTGAATTATACATTTAAATTTAATTCAAGAATATAAAAGAGATATTTATTATGTGTAGAAAAATTGAGATATTTTGGATATTGATGTCAAACGTTCGTAAATAATAATAAAATGTTTGATATTTGAATACAAACATTTTTCTTTAAAGAATATCTTTATTTTGTAACAAAAATCATTCAAAATAATAATAAAATAGAAAAAAAAATGTTAGACATGATAGAAGAAAATTTACGATATTTTTAAATAGACATATATAAAAATTAAACTTGAATTTATTGTTCAGTTTTTTTTAAATAAATTTAAATTAAATATTTTTTATTAAAATTAATTATTTTTATATTTTTAACAATTTTCATAATAATATTATTATAAATTATATATAATAAAATTAAATTGACTTATTATTATATAATTGCAATATTAAAATAATACAAAAATAATAAAAAAAAAACAAACACAAGATAAAGTAATACAATGTAAGAATACAAGCTGAATTCTAAAATGCAACGCTGAAAAAAAAAATAGAAAATAAAATCCTACAACAATAACGTCGCAACGGAGTTTAAACCCGGAACAGTAAGTTACGTGACTGCGACTCGGTTCAAAAAGAAAAAAAAACAGAGAAAACTAAATAAAAAAAATAAAACTCTTCGACTGCTGAAAGCGCTGGAAAAAAAGCCTTCAGGCTCGATATTAAAATGCGTTACGGCTCGAGACCCGTTAACTTTTATCGTTCGACAGAATTAAAATCACCATAAAGCACGAATGTAAACAGCCGTAAAACAAAAAAAAAAAAAATTTGCGAAGACATCGACAAACATAATATTGCAAAATGTCAAACGATACACTTTTCAGGATAAGGGGGACGTGGAGGATGAAAAAAGAAAATCGTCCCGAAAATGCAAAAGTTTGCTATTAATTCTCGGTTAACTGTAAGAGTAATATATTGATAGATTTAACTGGATATAATAATGATTAAAAAAATATTTAGTAATATAATTAATAATATATATTCATTATATAATACTGTGATCAAAAAGTAAGGTGAATTTATTTATAAAATATAAATTCTTTATTTATTCTTCTAAATAAATTTCATCAAAAGATAAAACGCACGTTTGCCAACGCTTTTTCCAGTCCTCAAAATATTTTTTTTCCGGTATAGCCTTCAAGACCTTCTTCGATTCGGTTTTTATCTTTTCAATCGTGTCAAGGTCTTTTGAGTTTGTCGAATAGCGAGAAGTCGCACGGAGCCAAATCAGGCGAATACGGTGTCGAGTTTTTGCCGAAATAGTCACGAATAACCAATTATTATCGTGATGAAGGAACCAAGAGTTGCGAAAACACGTGTAACTAGGAGATAATTAAATCTTTTTAACAAATAGACGCTTGGCAAATGTTGTAGACAGTCCTATTAATCTAGGAAATAAATTACAATTTATCTACTTTCCTAATGTCCGGGAGTTTTAAATGACAATTTCACCTTACTTTTTGATCACAGTAGTATATATCGTATATATTATGAAGAAATTTTAATATATATATTTTTTCATAATCGTGTAAAATGAACGAAAAATAAAAATCTATTCTAAATCTTCGCTTCCGTATTTCTTTCTCCCCTTTTACTAAAATGGAATTAGAATTGAGTAAATTTCGTTTTATATTTAAAATGTGTTCAAAATAACCAAAAGACACCTGTCAACTGTCAATTATTTCAGGTTTATACTCTTGTGTGTGTGTGTGTGTGTGTATGTAATAAACGAATACTAAATGTGTCAAAATAATGAGTTTTATTTTAAGAAAACCCTTTAAGCGTCATATGAGGTCATTATAAAATTACAGCTTATCGTTGACTGCTTTATATTTATATAACACAAGCTAATAACAGTCATACTAAACCTTTTTTTTTCGTTCTTACCTTTTATGAATATTAATCACTATAAAATATTGTATATAAAGTATAGCAGGGATATCAAATCTAGACACACATTCTATAAATTTTAAGTAAAACAATTTAATTAATACGTTAATAGTTTACAGATCAGAAAAAGTTAACTATTTTTTTCATAATATATTTGGCTTGAAATAAAATAAAATAATATCAAAAATATATTTCAAACTTCAAATATTTAATTTTTAAAAATTTTATAACGCGTTCATAAAAAGATTTACCTCACCTAATCTACAGTATCAGAATAAACAAATATTATAATATCAAACCAGGAGTATTCAATCTTTTAAATTCTTTGGACTGTATACAAAATAATATTTTTTTTATTAATATTTATAAATCATACTATTTATTTCAATTCTTGACGAACGATTTTTAATTAGTATAAAATGTTTCAAACACAATATTACATTACAATTAACACCGATGTTAGACGAAAGAAAAAAAAATTCACAATAACAAATAACAATCATATAAAATAATAACATATCGCAGAACGCACAGATGAGAAATATAATTACCCTGGTAACTGAATTTCGAATTTGTTAATAATAAATAATCAGCTACGGCACACAGTACACAGTTTAAAGGCTGTGCTAAGTTGCTGTAATAGTTTCATGAACTTTGCAGAGAACATTTCAATATTAATTTGCATAATATTATACCGCCATAAACATATATACCAACTTTAACCAACGTTTCTAACACACATATAATATATATGAATTAAATATATCATATACTATAAAAAAATCAACTATTAAAATATTATGTAATATATATAAATATATATATATATATAAAACTTTTTAATGCATTTCAATATTAATATTAGTATTAAATATTTTATATTAATAAAATATTAAACACTGTAAAATGGTGCGATTGTCTGAAACACACGTGATACACGTTTTCGTATAAACAGTAAACGCATGAACGCACTGTTTTAAACTTCGCATACACAGGATGCACCGCAAATTCTGCAAATGAGAGGCGCATAATAAAGTTTAAATTTAACTGTCGGTTCGCAATACAATAACGGTTCAAGTTTAAACTGCACTAATTTAATATAAATTAATAGCGGTTACGCGCAACAAATCCAACCCCCCCATCCCCACCCCCCACCTCACCCCAAACGTCGTCCGTAATTGCAATTGAATTACGAAAATTTTCACATTGATTATTAATTAAAATAAATATCAATAAATACGTGACGTAATATTAATTATAATCGCCGTCATAATAATAATGATGATGAACGTTCATATTTATATATATATATATATATATATATGATATGTTTGGCTCACCTGAAATAAAATAAAATTATATACGTCCACATTACTTTCGGTAATGGCCTTTATCTATCCCCTCTGCTAGATGAGAGCATCCCCTAATTTTTGTTTTTGTTTCTATTATAGGGGAATGAACCGGACGTCGAGTGTTCTTATCGTCCTTATTGAATAGGTTTGAAAGTGAATATATGTTTTTATTATTACAGTAAATCAATCATATCATCACTCCATTTTCAACTGATATTTATTTTTTTTAATTAATTATATATTATATATAAATAATATTTTAATTTAAATATAAATCTACTTCATATCAAAAAATGATACAAAAAAAAAGGTAATATTTTGATATGAATCTATATATTATATTATAAATATATGATTTGAACATTAATTATGATTAAACATGCAATCGCGATATCGCTATTTCATTACGAACGAATTTATACGTCATTCCATTTAAAAATAAGAATGAGTTTTATACTGAAAAATTTTAATCGTTCATATTGTATATAAAATCCGTTAAGAAAACCGCAACATCCGAAATTTAACTCGAAAAGTTTTATCGATGCAAATAAAGTACGCGATTTTTGTCACTCAAAAGAAAGAAAAAAAAACAGCAGAAAAAGAACGAAAGAAAAGCCAATGAAAACACGGCATTTTAAAAAGACAGACGTTATTTTTTTTACGATCGAAACTGTAGAGTAATAATAATATAGAGACAATTTCGAATAGTCCTAATGCGAAGAAAGCACGCTTCTTTCGGCACATTTAGCACGGCACAGAAATAAACTTTAACCAATATAACTATATACATACCCTGTATAACTTAAATAAATATATTTATACATATATATATATACACATAAGGGTATAAGTCAGCTAAAAGTTCGCTGCGAATGGTTAATGTCCACTGACAGTTAAATAGTCAGGACGTGGATTTTTATTAGCGCTAAACAGAACTAGTTTTACGAACCACCCTGTACGTGACAACCGACGAACAGGGTTCCCTCTCATTTATACATAAAATACGTATAAAAATGTACCGAATGCGCACACGAAACGTATCTTACTGTTTTTCTAATGTAATTTAATATCATCTGAAATATGTTGAATATTATGATATAATAAAAATGCGAGTGAACAAATGATATTTGAATCAGACTGTATATGAAAATTTATATCTAATCTGAAATATTAAAAAAAATATATTATAATTATGCAATATAAATATTAATAATAGCTATTTTAGATAAAAAAAATTTTTCAACAATAAATAACAGATGGCGCTGTTTGGATGTTTAAGATGAACGCTTTTAATTTTTAGTCTAAAACTAATTTAATTTCATATTTAAAATAATTGAAACAAAATAAATAATTTCTATATATTAAAATTTAATTTAAAAAAATGATTAATAACGGTTCATTTTTCGTTTATAAGCAATTATACCCCCAAAGTACTTGCAGCCCCCGTACGAGAGATTTCGTCGTAAATTATGATATAGCACTTACGAAAGTCATGAATAATACGTGCCGCAATGTAATGTACTGTGAAATATTCCAGTTATATTAATTGGTTGGCGTCGTAAAACGATTCTAATTACCGAGTTTCCCAGTAAACGCTATAAGATTCTGCGTTATTATCATTTTTTTTTTCGATCAAATTTAATACATATTAAACGATATTATTAGTGAGAGTTGAATATGCAATTGTTATAAATTTGATTAATATGTATGATTTTATTTACTTTTATGTGCATAAATAAATATATATATATCAATATAATTATGATTAACTAGTGAAATGACCAGTATATTATATTATTATACAAAAAAAAAACAGTTTACTAAGACATCATATTTACTATATACATGATATATGTTATCAATTCAACAATCCATTAATTGATTTTATTTATATTTTTTTTAATTTCTCCGCTCGTCGAACGATCATAAACACTCTCAACCCCATAGCAATATTTATCGTTCAAGTATGACGTGTAAATTACGCTTCGTATAGTTTAATTGCTTTCATTAAATAGTTAAAAACGAGCGCATTCGTGTTCGACTATCAAAAATTGAAAACGTGTCAACGTGCAATGCGCCATAAAACGAAAACAATGCTAGCATTTAAAACAAAAAAAAATCGCCCTCTCAGGGGGTGGGAGGGTTGGCATAGTGGAGGGGAGCAGAGGGCGAAGGGGAAAAAACCGGGAGGGTCGAAAACACTATTTTCCGAATGAAGCTTAATTTTATTTTTATTTTCACGTAACGGCCGAGTCGAGCGCGACTTTCGACGTTCGATGGAACCGTTTAATCTTGCACTTTGAGCCACCGTCACATTAAACGAACCTATAAAAAGGTATTAACGTTTATACTATATATATATATATATATATATATATATATATATATATATATATATATATATATATATATATATTATGGAATAATAGGATTTTTAAAAAACATCAGATGAAAATAAATTTATATAATATATTTATTTTTAAATTCATTTAAAATGATTTTAATCGTTCAAATTACAAATCAGTAGCGTAACATCTTTTTTTCAATTTAATACTATAAATTATATTAAGTAATCATTTTTAGATTTTAGATATATAATTGAACAAAACAGTTGAAATTTTATCTCTATTTTTAAATTATATATATATATATATATATATATATATATATATATATATATATATATATATAATTTTAATGACGCTGAAAAACCAACATTCTTCACTATTATAATAGAGCATCAGCTGCACTATATTCAATTTCAAAAAAAAAAAGAGAGAAAAAAAGAAAAACGCATAAATGCATCGTTTATCATCATAATAAATTACGCGGATAGAGTACGTCAGAAATGTGTTTAAACACACAAAGCTTTCTCGGTAAGGACGAGGCTTTACTTGTGAAATATTAAAGTTTTCAGCGCGATAATGACGTCTGAAATTCAGAGACCAGTTTTACGATCCGAACGGGAATAACTAAAATAACTTATGCATTGTGTATATATATATATATATATATAATAAAAGAATCATTTATTTAATTTTGTCTGCATATAATATATTACGGGGAACAATAAAAAGTTTCTGCATCAAAAATTATATTAAATTAATATTATAATTACATAATTTTATATAATAAAATATGTTGACAATGCGGGTTCGATTTCGTGCCATCCGAACAACTCAATATAGGTAAGTGAAAATATAGATGCGTTTATTCAAATTATATTAGCATATAAAAATAATATTCATTATTATACAATTTATAATCGTTTTTAAAACTGCATTATGGACGAATATGATTCTCTTTGTAATATAATACAAAAAAAAATCGTATCTATTTGTTAATTATTGTAGTTTATTTATACAAACTATGTATAGAATTATGTTATTACATTATTTAACAAATTAAACAATGTCTTTATATTATTATAACATTTATTAATTTTAATCGATAACAATATTAAATAAACCAGATTCTTATATATAAACCGATTTTTAATAACTATATAAAAATATGTTCATTTTAGATTTTGTATTCGTTTCAAAAATATTTTTTATTAAAAATGTATAAAATCATATTATTTTTATATTTAATATCGAATATTACGGGTCAAATGTTGGTAAGATCAAATAATATATATATATATATATATATATATATATATATATATATATATATATATATATATATATATATATATATATATATATATATATATTATGATATTTTTATATATTATATTTGATAAAATATAATTATTAGGGTCCAGCCGTTATAACTTTGAGCAAATTGGAAAAATGTTCCGAATTCACTATGGATTTTGAAGCGAATTATAAAATGAATAAAATTAACAAAACTCATCAAATAATCGATTTCAATTTTAATTTTCCGTTCGATTTCGACGATAAAGTCGGCGTAATTATTTACAACAGTTATTATTCATAATTTATAACGTAATTATTGAAAAAAAAATTTTTTTTATATTATTTATATATTTTAGATGAATATAACAGTCGCAAAATGGAATGAAGGCAATTGGAAACCGCGTATTTTAGATGCAAGCGATAAAAATGCATGCGAATTCGCAATGAAATACACGTCGAAATTACTCATTAATCTTATGAAAATTATGAATCATCCGGAAAAATGTCCGATAAAAATGGTAAAATATATAATTAATTAATTTTAATTAAAGATACTTTAAAAAAACATAGTATTTTTTAACTTTAACCGGCCAGATAACTCGATTTTAACATGTATAGTCATATGTAATATATATATTTTTTATTTTAATCAAGAATAAATCTTTGAATATAATTATAACTACAAAAATCGAATTTTATCGTATCTGGTAGACTAAAGGTTAAAACAAATAATATGTATAAATTATAATATATAATGCTATAAAATTTATTTTTTCAATTTTAGGGTAGATATGAAGGAAAAAAAATAATTTATGACGACGAAATGCCTTATCCTGTATTATATGGAACATTTAAAATGGACGTGAAATTTTTAAAGGATAAAAATATTTTCGGATGTATCAGACTTTTCGTCACAACAACTCCAAAATATAAACCTACCTCATTAGAAGGTTAACAATTTTATTAATTAGATAAAATAAAAATACATTTCATAAAATATATATAACAAATTAAATTATATATTTAAAAATTATATACTATATACGTTATAATATTATATTCTTATTGAAATCAGTTGTATAAATATATTGTTGTATTCAATAAATAATTGTGTTATAACATGTTTTTTTTTCAATAACGTTGTAATTATTTAGCAGTTAAATAAATGTATATATAGTTATAATAAATCAGTACGCGTTATTTGTATATTCATAACACAAGTGTAGAAAAATGAAAGGAAATTTACTAAGATATATTATTTTTTTATTATACGTTTTTCAAGTTAAATGTAATTTTTTGGTAATATAAATAGCATAATTTAATATTTTTTCTATTCCATATATCACTTGATTATTTAATCTTTTTAAAAAGTTTATATATATATATATATATATATATATATATATACATATATATATATTAAGAGTTTTATATGAAAATTATGTATATATAATATTTCGGGTTTTTTTTAAATGAATTATATATAATTTAAGGGAAACGGAAGTATAATGATTCGTCGTTTGGAAAAATGTGGCGATGATTTTATGGATGTGAAATTGGATATTTTCAATCATCCTTTAAATAGGACACATAAAGCGACAATAATCAATATGACTATTCCATTCGCTTTGGACGATTCGATTTCGGCAATAAAAATAAATAAATTAATAAAAGTTATGTAACATAGTTTATTATAAATTATGTATAATTTTAGCTAAATATTACTTCATCTATATGGGGTAACGGTGGATGGAAACCTAATATTTTAGATATGCATGTACCAAAGTTGTGTTCGTCGTTGATGACATATATTCCGAAACAAATTAAAGAAATATTAAGAATGCTTAAACAACCGGAAGAATGTCCGATATCTCCGGTAATTTTATCTAAAATAAAATTTAATTTATTTTAATAATATTAATATTTATTAATTTTACAATTTTTTTTAGGGCACTTATCATTTAAATAATTATGTCAGCGAAGGAACGCTTTTCTATGTATGTTTATTTGGGGAATTTCAAAGCGAACTTGTATTTATTAAAAATAATCAAATGTTTACATGTGTCAGATCATATTTTGATTGTGATCCCGTGGATAAACAGTAATTGAATTTAATTAGATATAATTTTTGTATAAATTACAACTATAAAAAAAATCGATTGAAGACTAAGAAGATGGCATAAAAAGCATGTTTATTCAAAAAATTCATAAAAATGCATACATTTTCTATATATTAATTATAAAATATTATATTTATTTTATCATGATTGACATAAAATACAAATATATTTCATTATTTTATATAAATCAATGGAATTTTTTTTTAAAAAAATTCTCGTTTATTAACTGGGAAAATTTATTCTGATATATAATAACTTAATTACTGATTAAAACTCAATTTATAATACAAAATGCAATATAATTTATAATGTAATTTAAAAGAACGATTATCATTAGTAATAAATATGTAAATATTATCAGTATTATATTCGTTTAATAGAAATTTTAAAAGCATTATACAAATATAATAAAAAATAATCGATGTTTAAGCAATTAAAAAAAAAATTAATAATTGTAGTACAACAAAAATAAATGTTTAATTGTTCCATATTATTGTTCAATTAAATGAGAAAATAACGCTTAAATAGTTTATATAAATTTATTGTTGCATTAATATTTATTAGATTTTATAACTGTTAACATGATCATTGCTAAGTTCTTTATTATTTTAATTTATTTCATCACATTTCTAGCGGTTAAATGCGACGATTTTATGGTAAATATAAAAGTTTAATTTGTATAATAATTTGTGAGATACGTTTAAAAATTGTTTTAGATTTTTTTTAGGGTCCTGCAATTTTTTCATTCGAAAGATTGGAAAATTGTATGAATCCATTTTTATACGGATTAGAATTTAATGTTTGGAAGCATAAAATAAATAGGACACACGAAGGGAATAATTTCAATATAACACTAACTTTTGATTTGGATGAAAAAGTCGGGGTACTTTTTAATATATAAATCAAATCTGATATAACAAAAAAATAATTTTTATTCAATATTAGGATTCAAAATTCAGTCTTATTTTAAACTATTTTTTTTCAAGTTAATATTATGATTTTTTTTCTTAATTATTGTATATTTTATTTTCAGTTCTTTTTAAATTTATCTAAATGGGGCGACGGCGGTTGGAAACCTAACGCTTTTCAAATGAAAGACAAATATGTTTGTAAAATTTTGAAAAAATATTTTTCCGATGATTACGATTATATAATGAAAAAAATAGATACACCAAATCAATGTCCTATAAAATCGGTAAATAAACAATTCCATAAATATTATATATAAACATTAATAAATATTTTAAAATAGTGTGTGTATATTTTAATTTTAGGGTACATATTATTTGAGAGATTATGTTTTTAATGGAAAATTTGATACAAATTTTTTATATGGAAAATTTATGGTCGACATTTTCTTATTAAGGACAATATTAATGCTGCTTGTCTCAGATTATTCATAACATCTAAACCAAAATATTCTTTAAAATCACTTCCAATTATCTAATAATTTTGATATATACAACGCCTTTATAACAGATATTACAAATTAATTTTTTGTAGTAATATCAAAAAAAAATGTAAAAAATCGAAGAGGTTTACAATTATATTGAATATTTTGTCAATGAAAAATAAAATGTTGCACTTTTATTATTTAGAATATTTTCATTTTTTTTACATATTATATATTACTTATATTAATCAATATTTAATTAGTATGAGTCTTAATATTAAAAAAAATAATTATTTTTTTATAATATAAATAATTTAAAATATTGCATTTTATTGTACACACACACACATATATATATTAAATAATTTATTAAACATTTTGTATGTTTAATAGAATTGCAAATGGCGATTCTATCAAACATATTTGTCATAATAGATAATTTTATAATATTGATAATTCAATTATTAAATCAGAATTTATAAAATTACTACTTCAAAAAACGAATCAAACGACAAATTATTGGTTAATAATGATAACGAATAGTAAACACGAACAATATGCGACATATTTATACTGCAGATAAAATAATGTCATAATTTAATCGGAATACGTGGAAAATATAATAAATCGGTCGTTTCTACAAAAAAAAAAATTTTTTTTTATTTATATCCATTCATGAAATTTGATACAAATGGACGGTTCATAAAAAAACGAGTCTCTTTTATTGCATTATAAGCGAAAAATATTCAATCATTTCATAATGGCTTAATGCCGAAAGCGGTTCAATGTTTTTAAGTTGATTTTGTGTATTTTATTCGTGACTAAAGGATATATATATATATATATATCCTTTTTTTTAATGAAAAATATTTACTAACAATGCGCAAAACTATGACAGAATAATGGGAATAATTGCAATGAATAATGCTTTGTATAAAACGAATGTTTAATCTTACTGTATTGAATTAATTGTTGGTGTTTTAGGAAAAAAAATAAAGACATGGATATTTTTAACACGTTGAAAATATATATTTTGCAGAAATATGCTCGTTTTAAGAATAAATTATTTAATTTAAGAAATATTGTTACAATAGTTGAAGAATATTGCAATGATAAGTTAGATAATAAAATATGAAGTGATCAAAACTTTATCAGAAATGATAAAACTGAACACTCGAAAATTTATTTAACTTATTATATATTACATCGATGATTTGCATTTATTTATAAAGATTATTGAATTTTAATCTGAATTTCAACTGAATCAATTTTAGAGAAACTTTAAGAAATCATTTATAAGTGCTTTTACTTAACAATAATCCATTTATAAAAGACAATATTATTTTGTAATTATAATTTACATGTTAAAAGTGTTCATACATCTTTATTATACATTAAATGTGATCTATTATATATATATTTAATATATATATATATATATATATATATATATATATATATATATATATATATATTATCAAAGATAAATAAAAATGTTAAAAAAGTGATAATTTATGACTGAAATGATAAATAAATTTCTGTATTTAAATATTGTAACTTTGCGTGGAAATAATTTAAAAATAATTATATGCATTATTAATTGATAATAGATTGAATTAAACAATAAAATATTGAGTTCACGTTGATAAAAACATTTCCTAGATCGACAATTCGATTAATTATATTGTTATATTTTTATGTAAATTAATTTTCCGTGTTCATTCTGCATTTTTCCAATAGCGAAAAAAAAATCAAATAATAATTATATCGATATATTTATATGATATCAGCACATTATATAAACATATAAAGTGAATCATAATTGCTTCATTATAGTTTTTACTATCGAAACTTACGAACGATTCTATTAAAAACTATTAGTATTATAAAATATGAGGGTTCAAATATGTATTGTTTTTATTTCGTTTTTTGTGTGCTGTTTTATATATCAAGCGCATTCCGAGGATTTTATCGTGGGTTGTCTTTAATAAAATACAATATAATTATTTGAAAATTAATGTTTTTATCTATTTTTTTTACAGGGTCCAGCAATGATCACACTTCAGAGAATGGAAAAATGCGCCGATGATGGTCAAGGTATAAAATCGGAGGTCATTATAAAAAAAATAAATCGTACACATCAAGGAATCGATGCCACTCTTGAGTCTGATATAATGCTTGGAAAAGCGATTCACGTTAGTAAATCAATAATGTTTAATTTATAATATTCATTTTTAGCATTTTTTTTTTACTATATAAAATTTTATAATTTATTCTGTAATTTTAGGTGAATTTAACTGCATCAAAATGGGGTGACGGCGGATGGAAACCTCATATATTCGATTTGTACGAACAGAATTCGTGTGGATTTTTCATGAAATTCGGTAAAGGACAATTTGAAAAGATCCTTGAAATGAACGGTCAACCGCAAAATTGTCCTGTTCAACCGGTAATCGAACATTAATTATCGATATTAAATTATTAAATTTTAAATATATATATTAATTTTATTTTATATTTTAGGGTAAATACAGTATTAAAAATTTCGTTTACGACGGTGATTTTCCTGTCGAATTAATGTATGGTGAATTTAAAGCGGAAATGCAACTGGTACTCGACGGAACAGCTATAATGTGTCAAAGGGCGTTTGTTAAAATCAATAAGAAATAAAATTGTAATAATAATGTAAAATATTAAGTTTCAATAAAATCAAAGTATACTTTAATAATTTATACACGATATTATTACAAAAAAAACAAATTTTTCCTTAGAAATTTATTTTAATATATATATATATATATATATATATATATATATATATATATATATATATATATATATATATATATATATATATATATAGAAGAGATGCGATTTCAACAAAAAATTCGTCTATTTTTTGACAATTTTGTAAATTTAATATAACTTTGTGTTTTCATATTTTTCATAAAATCGCGCTTTAACATCTTAATTTTCAACGATTTTCTTTAACGCTTCATATATTTCTAATGCGATTTCATAATAATATATTTTTATTTAAATATAAAAATATTTTATTTTCGTATAAATATACGAATTTGTGCATTTTTTACATACATAAAATTTGATCTGGAAAAATACGATATCAATAATAATTCCCTGAAATATTGCTTCAATTGTGATTATTAATATTTTGAAAGATTTTCTTCCAGGAATCCCTTAATAGGTCTTAATATTATTATTTGAATAAGAAAAAGTTATCAAAAAAAGACAATCGTATATATAATTTGTAATGTTAAAAATAAAATTTTTTAACCTTAAAAATATGAACAAAAAGCATATAAGCTATTAAATAAAAAAATATATATTTATTTATAAACAACAAACTGACTATAAATGAACTAGAATAGACTTCACAGTATATCGAATTTATTTTGCCTGTGATTATTAAATATTTAATTATTTTATTATATATATATATATATACATATATATATATATATATATATATATATATATATATATATATATATATAATATATCCTTCAGAATATATGCTTTTATTATTTCTACATATATTTTGTATTGTATAATTGATAAAATCAATTTTTCAATTACCATTATAGTAGATACTTGTTCATTGAATAATATATATATATATATATATATATATATATATTATAACGATAATCATATATTTCATTTAAATTTTTTATAATATTATATAAATTGAATTTCTCGTTGTAAATTGATTTCTTTTTAAATGGTGATAATTTATTAATGTTTAATTTCAATTTAATTTTTTAATTTTTTAATAATTCATTATTAAAATCGAAAAACAAAGTAAAAATTAAACGATTTTTTCTGATTGAAAACTATTTGAATAAATAACTATAATTATGTTCATTTTAATCGTTTTGAATAAACGAAATTTTTCTTAACTTTGAAAGATGAAAAATAATATAAGAAGTTTTATGTTTGAAAATATATATATACAAAATACAAAAAAGTTTTAAAATATTTATTGTTGTATTATTTCTATTCGAAATTTAAATATCAAGCAAAATTCTTTTAGTTATTTTATTTAACAATCTTCTTTGATTTGCTACTTTAATTCAATATTAAACATAAATAATACTTAGTAATTTTATATAAAAAAAACATAGTTAACATATATTTTAATTATTTTATAACTTTATGGATTTTGGATTAATTAATCAATTTCTTTCACTTTTCTTGTTTTAATAAAAATGATAATAAATGAAAGATAGTGACTTTTTTTTAATAAATTAAACATTTAACTGATAACATCTCAAATTATTTAGGTGCAATGGGAACAAAACAAAAATTATTTTATCTACATAAAAATATCAATAAACATATTTTAATTTAAAGGTCCATTTTTTCGCGGTTCACTATGTGTATATAATTTTGCGCACAATTTTTCCTTTCCTTCGTGTATAAACACCATTTCCGATTTAAAATCACCATACATTATCGGAACATCTATATTACCACTGAATATATAATTTGTAACGCTGTATTTACCCTAAAATATATATATATATATATTGTTTTGAAGCTACATACGAAAAAAAAACAAATTATAATATAAATATAACGTATTTACTGGTTTAACAGGACATTGTGTCGGTTGACCAACTAGTTTTAAAATATTTTCAAATTCGTTTTTTCCATATTTCATGAAAAATTCGCACGCATCAGATTCATACATATCTAAAATGTGAGGTTTCCATCCGCCGTCACCCCATTTTGAATTTGTAATATTGATCTACAATACACAAAATAGTATATGTAATATGAAAAAAATAAATTGAAAAACGTTATGCCGTGAATATATTATTATTTTACTTGAATTTGATTTCCGAATTCTACTGTAAATTCAACGGAAACGTTGATTCCTTGATGCGTTCGATTTATTCTTTTTATACCGTAAGATGTTTTAATTTCGTCCAAGTCTTCTTGACATTTTTCGATACGTTTAAGGGTAACAGTTGCCGGACCCTAATTCAAAAATAATAAAACATTTAAAAATTATAAAAATAATTAAATTGATTTAATTTATAAAATAGAACGTACTAGAAACGAATCGGAATAAACTTGACAGCAGAAAAAGCCGACGAATAACAATATAACTTTATATTCAATATTAACGCTCATTTTGTATGTTCTATTTCGAATGAAAATTTATAATGGCGAATATAAATTGATTTTATTTCTATATATATATATATTTATATAAAATGTTATAATATATTTATTATTTATATTTTTCGTGTTTTACGAATGATACGATCAAATTATCAATAAAAAATTCTATACGTAATGCACATGTACATAAATTGTTTTATTACAACAACAATATAAATCTGTTTGTTCTATGAAATATATTTTTTATTGTTAACTATTTTTTTAATGAAAATATCTGCAATATATATATATATATATATATATATATATATATATATATATATATATATATATATATATATATATATACATATATTGAAAAAAATGTTTTTTTTTGTCTTATTTAATTTTTAAAATATGACAATTTTCTTTATTTTATAATAGAAAATATTTATTCAATAATATAACATACTTGTACTTAAAAAAATTACTTTAAATAAAATTCTAAACCTTCTTTACTGACATTATATCGGTAAATGATAAATAACAAAAAAAAATTTCATAAATAAAAAAAATGTCATATTTTAATTATATATTTTAATGGTTAATTATTGTAATAAATATGTCATAAAAATATATATTATATATATAGCAGTAACATGAAAATTCCAGTCATATATAGAGAATTTAAAACGGAAATGATGTTTTTTATATAACAGTGTGGAAATATAATGTGCTATAAAAGTGATCCGCGATAAATTTATTTATCATATTTCTATTATATAAAACGATAAAATTCTTAAATAAATACGAATATAAATGTATTGAAAACGTTCAAAATATATAATTATATTTATTTAACACAATATATAAAATATTTATTCGAATAAAAATATCACTTCAGTGATAAGCATCGTCGATTCCGCATCATTGTTATGAAATTTTCACATGATATCAATAATAAAAAACAATTAAATTATATGAATATGTTATAATTTATAAACACGAAGCAAAAAAAAATGTATCAATATAAAATTACTATAAAAATCATTTAAAAATTAATTTCACTATCATTTTTGCATCAATATCGATTCATTCAAAACATCAGGACATCGATATGAATTTCAATTTCCTTTTATTTTTAATATATTTATTAATAATGTTCGAGGAAAATTTTGCTGAATTTATTGTATTGTTCAATTCTTTGACAAAGTTGTTTTATATTATTTATTATTAATTTTTTCGTTCATTTTTTGATTTTATTATTTTATCAGGGTCCTGCTCATGTTACAGTACAAAGATTTGAAAAGTGCGGAATAGATGAAAATTCAATGAAAGCCGAATTCACATTAAGAAGAATCAATCGTACACATCAAGGAATCGACGGATTTATAGATATTCCATTTGAATTTGGAAACGAAGTCGCTGTATAAAGTCATATTTTGATATTATATAATATTAAAATGATCATAAAATTTTATTATGAATATTTTTAATTCATTTTAGTATAATTTAACCATTTCAAAATGGGGCAACGGCGGATGGAAACCGCATATACTTGATATGTATGAAGAAGATGGATGTAAATTTATTATGAAATATAAAGAGAGAGATTTTAAAGCTCTAATGTTAAAACACGATCAACCGTCCAAATGTCCTCTTAAACCGGTAAATTAATTTATTTTGTGCTAAAAATATTTAATTATTAATTTTTAATCGATTTATATCAAATCGATTGCGTCTCTTATTAAAATATATTTATAGTATATTAATAGAGATAAGTTTTTGTTTATTTATTTATTTTTTTTTTTTTATATATATTTAAGGGTAAATATTATGCTGAAAATTTTATATACGGCAATGAAATGGACGTTCCATTAATGTATGGAGAATTTAAAGTGGATTCTGTTTTTATACGTAATAGTATTGAAGTATTGTGTATACGAACATTTGTCAAAGTTGAACCAAAGAAATTATAAAATAATTTGATAATTGAAAAAATTCAAACGAATCTCTCAAAATTGATTTCATTTATATTATTTATAATATTATTTTTGTATTAAAATATAATATTAATTTTCTATAGATTGTCATCTTGGCTATATAATAATAACAATTTTGGAACATAATGTTAAAAAGAAATAAATATAATAATATGTACGATAAAAAATTCATTCGCAAACCTGTAAAATGGCATTCCTATAGAATCCTTAAACCACATAATCATTGTTACACTATCATTAATTGTAGGAACACTGGCATCACATGGTAATACAGCCTTTCCTCCTGTAGCTGCCCACACTACACGTGCTATAAAAGAGTAAAATATTATGATTAAAATAATATATAAATATCGATATAATATTATAAATAATATAATGAAATAAATTTTCTAGCCTTGTATTAAATTCAATAATAAGATGAATAAAATTTCGAATGAGAACGTGTGAAAATCCATGTCGGTAATTTTATATGTGACATAATTAACGAGGTGTAAAAACACAAAAAAAAAAAATAAACCACACATTTTAACTACCCCAATTCACCCTTCGGTGAAATTAAAAAGTGATAATTCGACGAGTCACCGCATCAATTCTGCGATATAATTATTCGAAAAATTAAACGAGTGGCAAAACTACCCCCGAGAAGTGAAAAATATAACAAGTGAAATATTTATACATATTTATTTATATATTAATTTTATAATATATATATATATTTTTTTTTTGGTCCATTGTTGAATTTCCAAGTATAATATAACGCTTGTTGTATCGCGGATACGATAATTGCATTTTAATTGCAACCCTTCGCGGTCTAATTAGAAATAAAACAACGCCAACCAGATCTAGCCAGGTGGATGCTTCAATATGAATTATGTAACGCAGTCGGAAAATTCATATCCGGGAAAATTCAAAATGCAAATATTATTTGCACTAATGAGACACTACACTGTTATTGTATGCGAATGCAGGTGCAGTAAGAATTATCAATTATAAAAATTACACGCGTTTCATAATTTTTGTTGCATATATAATTAAATTTTATTTATTCTGTAACAAATATGATATATGAGATATAATTTAATGTCATATATTCTATAGAAAATATTATTATGTTAATTTATATACGATTTTAGAACCATATTAGTACGAGATTTATAATAAATTTTTGAAAGATTTGTTAATATTTTTCTAGTTTTTAAATATTATATCTTATTAATGATTTTTACATATATAATTAAAATTAATATAAAAAATTAAATTTTATTTTTTAATAATATTTTAAATATTTTTTAATAATTTTTATTATCGAGTGTATAAATTTAAATGCAACAGCAATAATAGCAACAATCGTAATAATTAAAATAATAATAATAATAATAATAATAATAATAATAAAGAAAATTTCCTTGTCTCATTTTAACATTTCGAATTCGAAACGGAGCAATTTTGCTTAATTGCGCTAGAAATTTTAACACAATGCGTAATTCGGCAATTAACCCGTTAAAGACCGAATTTATTCGCTCGAAGGATCGCTCTATGCCCGTGTATTTTTGTCCCGTGTACGAAAATATAATTATTAAACAACTTTACGGTTTCGCTTTTTACCTTTAATCATTTGTTTCCTTTGTGCGCTAAATTTTCACCGTCTCACATATTTATTCAGTATATTTTGTTTCGAGTGTGTTATATATATATATATATATATATATATATATATATATATATATATATATATTTCGTAATTAAATTTTTATAAATTAAAAACGTAGTTTAATGAATTTTTTTTAGAAATAAAATTTATTTAATCATAGTATGCATATAAATATACAATATAATTATAATTAATTAATATACTAAAAATTCTTGAAATATTCTCACATTTTCCAAGCCTATTAAAGATTCAAAATACCTATTTTATTATTCAATCGAGTCGTCAGCTCTATGCTCGATTATTAAATAAAATATATATAATGGCACACTTTTAATACATTTTAAATTGAAACATAGATGTCATACTTATGTAAATAATTATTTTAAATTAATATTATAAACAGATCATTTCATATAATAATAAATATATTTTATCAATCATTCAACAATTTGAGTTTAAATTAAAAATTACATTGTTACGGAAGTATGAATTTTAATATTAATATTATATTTTCACTTCTGTATATAAAGTGGATATTATTTATTAATATATAAAAAATATGAACAAATAATTTTATATATAATATTTTTTTATTATCTTTAAACAGCTATATTCACACCATTTATTCTTAAGATGCATAATGCAATTTTTAAATCCATCCATGTATCGAAATGCATTTCCGACGTCGTAAAAAGAGAAATAAAAGCGCGATAAATGCCATGATACGTTTTCATCGTTACAGAGAAAATTGAATATTGAAGACGACATTGCAAATATAATGTGTGTATATATATATATATATATATATATATATATATATATATATATATATATATATATATATATATAAACGAATCAATAAAAAAATATAATATATATTAAATTATTTTTCCTTCCTTTATACGCATAAAAGCTTCGCGAAGCACTTCATACTTCTTGCAAGATTCGTTTGCCAAGTCATAATATATATATATATATATATATATATATATATATATATATATATATATATATATATATATATATATATATATATATATATATTCGTATTTATTTTTTTTTCACCTGAAGAAGGTCAAGCGGTTGTAAATTTAAGATATTATTTATAGAAGCCAACAGTGCCTTGAAAAATATATTTTATTATTCGTTTTTCGTAGGCGCTTTTAAGGTTTCTGTTTGAAAAAAATCTTTATATTATATACGGTAAGAGTAAAAATATCATTGAACGAATACCGTATTCATACATTTTTAATAAAAAAAAAATATTTATTATACGAATATTCGAGGTACAAAAGATTTTTTTAATATTTTATTTTGTCAAAAAAAATATTTTATATAAAAGAACATTTTTTTTTACGATTTAAAGAACACGTGTTTGATTTTATTTCACATAATGAAAGATTTATTCTCTAATCTTTGATAAGTAATTATATGATATCATTAAAATTCAGTATATATAATATATTATAAAATATCAAAAAAAAAATGTAAAAATAAAGGTTAATCTGAAAAGGACCGTAATTCTGAAAAAAGGCGAATGCGAGTTTCTTTTTTTAAAAATGAAAAGAATTTCGAGCAACGTTTAAGTGGAAAACTTTAAATTGCTTTTTTTTTCGCCAACGTATAGAAGATTATTAAAATGAAAGTCGAGGCTGAAAAAAAAATCACCGGTAACGATTAACTTGACCGTTCGCGATAATTAACCGGGAAAATTGAACTTTGCTTTTGCGATTATAATATTAAACGTTTCACGTATTGAAAATGTAAAAATTAAGAACATTCGTCCCTAAACTTGGAATTATATAAATATCAAAATAATATTAATTTTAGTATTGTTGATGGTTTTTAAAGTGTCGAATTAATTTATTATTAAAGTTTAATTGAAATTGATTGAAAAATTATAATTATTTTTATAGTGAAAAAATTATCAGAGATAAATAAATTATAGCTTCAGTTTATTGAAATTCTTTGAAATATTTTGGATTGATCAATTAAAAAAAGGTGTAATAATTAAATCTAGAACATATATTTTGAGTTTAATTTTGATATATAAATATTAAATTATAAATGTTTTGAATATCTGGAAAACTAGAGAAGAAATACTTTTATAAATCCTTTTTGAAGGATTATAAAAGGATTTTTCACTCCTCAATAGGACTTTTGCTATTTTTTTTTGAAGGATTTTCGCTCTTCAAAACTTGAATAAATTTGTTAGAAAAGAAGTGGATTAACTCCACTGAATAGTTAGAACGTTATGAAGAATAAAAAGCAAAAATAAACAAAGCGAAATATATCGGATATTTTGATCTCTTGACTTTTTCATGAATTTTCATTTTATATAATATTAATGTAGATAATATCATTATTGCATTAATTTATAATAACATAATAAATGTTTAAAAAACAAATAAAAGCATTTTATAACTATTATAAAACATAATAGATATGTAAATAAAAACGTTTAATTATTCTAATGTAAAAATGTTAATTGTTCAATAATACAGAAATATTATATTTAAATAGTATATATATAAATTAATCGTTACATCAAAAAAATTGTCAGATTTCATCGTTGCAAACATGAATAAGGCGAAATACTCCATCATATTCATTACGTTTTTTCTAGTATTTCTCGTGATAAAATGTGACGATTTTTTAGTGAGTATTAAAATTAAATATATATAATATTTTAAGATACATTTAAATATATTTATTTTTTAAAGGGTCCTGCAATATTTTTATTGGAAAGAGCTGAAATGTGTATGAATCCATCGTTGCTCGGTTTCAATTTGGATATAATTAAATATAAAATAAACAGAACACATCAAACGACAAATTTCAATATGACTGTTCCTTTTGCTATCGACGATAAAGTTGGAGTAATACTTTATAAAAAATATTATTCCGCTATATATATATATATATTTTTTTTTTTTTTAATGAGCGATTTTCTTTTTCGAAATTTCATATTAGTCGAGTAAATTTTCAATATAAATACAATTTTTTAATATATTTATTATATTTTAGTTTACTTTAAATGTTTCTAAATGGGGCGACGGTGGTTGGAAGCCAAACGCTTTACATATGAAAGATGGAAATCTTTGCGAAGCAATGAAAAAATATTTTAAAGACGATTACGAAATAATAATGAATAAAATAGGTGCGCCAACTTTTTGTCCGATAAAACCGGTAAATAATTAATTAATTATACGTCTAAAATATTATTATATATATTTATATATATAATATTTTTATAATACTTTTAAATATTTCAGGGTATATATTTTTTGAAAGATTACGTTTACAGCGGAAAATTTGAAGCGAATTTTGTGTACGGAAAATTTATGGCCGATTTTTATTTTGTAAAAGATAATGTTGATTTTACATGTTTAAGAATATATGCTACATCTAAACCAAAATATGCTTTGAAACCATTTTAAATATTATTATTATTATATATAATATACGTTCAATTTTTTTTCAATTGTTAAATTATGTAATTATTGAACAAAAATGTCAAGTTTGTGTATCATAATTGTAATTTGAGTTATATTTTAAGTAATATGGTGTAATATTAAATATACTTATTTTATTATTTAATAATATACAATTTAAATATACATAATCTAACTCAATCATAGAATTAACATAAATATATATTTTTAAAACCATAGGAATATATATATATATATATATATATATATATATATATATATATATATATATATATATATAAATATATACAGGATGTAAAAATAATACGCTTCATGCTCATTCTGTCAACGCTCGTTAATCATCACAACATCATCGTTATTACGCATCACAACAATCGAAAAATAAAATTTAAATAAATAAAAAAACATTACGAAATAATCTATATTAATTTGTTTTAAAATGTTTTAAAAAATGATTCACGTGAATATTTTAATCATCGTGCTAAGAAAATTCACGACTGGCCCGTTACCAATATTTAGTAAGCCAAAATTTTCGCACCTCCTATATATATATATATATATATATATATATATATATATATATATATATATATATATATATATATATATATATATATATATAACTGTCTTATTATATTATATATATTATAGAGTGCAGTTACCTTTAACATTAAACGTTCTCGCGGTCTATTATACATATATATAAATAACGTCGTGATATATATTCTATTTTAACAATGACGGTTATTAATTTATAACGTTTAAATATTACCGTTTGATGTCGTAATATAATATGATATATTGTAGTATTTAACGTCGAAAATCTATTGTTTTACGTTTGACGGGATTAAAATATAATTAGAACGGTACAAAAGGTCGATTATTCATATGGTAATTTTGGCAATTGATTCGCGTATTATTGAATTTTAATTACATATCTACTATTTACAGAATGTAATTCGATTATGTTCGATAATTGTACGGATGTAATATAATAATATAATTATTAGTAAGTGTTCTATAATGATTCGATGAGTAGTTAAATTTATTTATATGTATTGAAATGTTTAGAATGCGAGAGTTCGAATCGGTATTGTTGCCGTTTTTTTTCAACATTTTAATTAATATTATAATAATATTTAAATTTTAAATTAAATTCATATTTTTAAAGGTTAAGTAATAAAATATTTGATATTTTGAAACTCATAAAAATTCAATAATGTTTCACTCGTTAGAAACGAGATTTTGGCTTCATTTTTCAGATTTTAATCAATATTTTAAAATATAATTCAGAATTTTTAACGATAAAAAAATATATTTATAAAAAATTTAAAATTATCATCGTTTACTTTTCCTAATTAAAATTAGTTATTTTCTTTTAAAGATATACACGAATCTCGAAGATAATATCATAAAAATCATTAATATTATATTTATACTATGCAATTGGCAACATATGTTTGAAAACAAATTATAATATCAGTATATCTCAAAATATATTAAATACAATATCGAAAATTTAAATTTGAGAGAAAATTGTATAAAAATATATTCAAAATTAATACGCTTTATCATATATAGTAAACGTGTTATTAATATAAAATGTTTGTATATTCATTTATCGATTTCATACTGAGATGAAATTTTTAAAACTTTTAACATATATTTCAATATTCAATACAACAGAACCAATTATCGATAT